>BQNB010073422.1:0-32121 GCA_026074375.1 Tanacetum coccineum
TTGTCCCACTTCCATTGAGGTATCTCGGGCTGTACCAACAATCTTGATGGCCTTTGGTGTTCGGCCTTGACCCTAGCACAGGTCAAACATTTGCTATCTTAGGTGGCGATGTTGGCCTTCATATTGGGCCACTAATATAGATTCTTTATATCTTGGTACATCTTGTCAGAACCCGGATGAATAGAGTATTTAGACTTGTGAGACTCGTGCATAATCACGGTCCTTAAATCACCATAACATGGCAACCAAATCTTGCCATTGAAGCATAGAGTTCCATCTGCTCGTGGTTCTAACTTTTTCATTCTAAATTTCTCCAGATCTTTAGAATTTTCAACCAACATACCTCCAACATCTTTGTTCTTGAGGTTCTTCGGCTTCCGAGCTTCAGTCTGAGCATTCAGAATTTGTTTAGGAAGATCTAAGCCAATGGTCATGACTAAGGCTCGAACTCTTAATGGTTGATCTCATTCCTTCATGCTCAAAGCATCAGCAACAATGTTTGCCTTTCCTGAGTGATAATGAATCTCACAATCGTAATCACTGAGCAACTCCAACCAACGACGTTGCCTCATGTTCAACTCTTTCTGATTAAGAATGTGTTGTAGACTCTTATGATCAGTAAACACCATGCACTTGGTTCCATACAGGTAGTGCCTCTAAATCTTGAGAGCGAACACTACCGCTCTAAGCTTCAAGTCATGAGTCGTGTAGTTCTTCTCATGAATCTTCAGTTGGCGTTATGCATAAGCAATCACCTTTTCTCTTTGCATTAACACAGCGCCCAAACCCTTCTTTAAAGCATCGCAATATGCGATAAAATCTTCGCTTCCTTCAGGAAAGGCCAGGATTGGTGCACTGCACAACTTTTGCTTTAACAGTTGAAAAGCTGCTTCTTGTTTATCACCCCACTCAAACATGACCTTCTTCTGGGTGAGCTTGGTCATCGGCTTGGCGATCTTAGAAAACCCTTTAATGAATCTACGATAATACCCAGCAAGACCTAAAAATTGACGAATCTCCGTTGGTGACTTAGGAGATGCCCAATCTTTAATGGATTCAATATTGGCAGGATCCACGTAAATGCCCTCACCAAGGAACTGTACTTTGGGAATCTAAAATTCACACTTAGAAAATTTGGCATACAACTCCTCTTTCTTAAGCAATTCTTAAGCATTCTAGAGGATTGCTTAAGGTGCTCTCGTGCTCTTGCTTTTTCTTTTGAATATATCCAAATATCGACAATAAAGACAATCTCCAATTTATCCAATATGGTTGCACTCCCGATTCATAAGTCCCATGAATACGGCAGGTGCGTTTGTCAAACCAAACGGCATAACTTGAAATTCATAATGTCCATATCACCGAGGTCCTGAAAGTGGTTTTCGGAATGTCTTCTTCTCGAACCCTCAGTTGGTGATAACCCGACCTTAGGTCGATCTTCGAGTAGACACTCGACCCTTAGAGCTGATCAAATAAATCATCAATTCTTGGGAGCGGATAACGGTTCTTCACCGTTAGTTTATTCACGTCCCGGAACCAATGCACATCCAGAAAGGATCCGTCCTTCTTTTTGACGAAACAAGACTGGAAGCTCCCCAGGTGAGAAACTAGGTCTTGTGAAAGCATTTGTCCAGATAGTTCTATTTAGTTGCTCGCGACAACTCTTTCATTTCAGAAGGTGCCAATCGATAAGGCGCCCGAGCTACGGGTGCAGCACCAGGTACCAAATCGATTTGGAATTCCACTTGTCGAGTCGGAGGAAGACCCGGCAAGTCCTTAGGAAAGACTTTAGGAAAATCTTGAACTATTGGTACATCCTCAAGTCGCTTCTTCTCCGACTTGTCTTCAACCTCATTTGTAGTGACATGTTCTAAAAAGACTGACATCCTTTTAGCATGTATTCTTTGTGTTTTGGAGACGAATATATGTGTATAAGAGCCCCGTGTCCCTTGGTTAGCTTCGTCCCCATTAACTTCAATATTTCATTTCCCCAGGATTCAATGATCTTTTCGCACACCAATGATTGCTTGGTACTTTGCCAAACCTATAACCCCCCCCCCCCCCCCCCCCCCCCCCTCCCCCCCCAAGTATAGCGATCGAACTACCAAGTTCTATGGGCATTAAAATTTATGTTGAATGGGTGGTTAGGAGATTTAATGTCAACCCCTAAGGATAGTGTTCAACCCATTATCTCACGTCATCTAGTTCGAATCATAATAGTGATCTAAGTAATGCGTGGATATCCATTTTGGAACTAATGCAGTGGAAACAAGACTCCTATGCACCAGTATAATAATATAGAAGCATAGCAGTTGTTCTAGAATAACGTACCCCGTCACACGTGGAGTCTGGTTTTGTCCCTGCCCACCCACACATACACTTTGGCGGAGCCCTATCATTACCAACTTGATTCCACGGTTTTTTTGTTCTTTGCTTGGGCATTCCCTCTTTGTTGTGTCCATGAACTCCACACTCGAAGCAAGTGAGGTTTTTTTGCCTGACCCATGCCCCTCTAATTGGATAGCATTGTTTGGCATTTCCCGCACTCCTATAGTCACGAGCAAAATGGCCAACTTTGTTGCATTTATGGCATTTTAAAGCACAGAGACCGTCGTGGTGATAGTTGCATTTAGCGCATAGTGGTTTAGATCCCCCGTATGGATTCCTTTCACCAGTCCCTGCAGTATAGGCCTTACCAGTGTTCTGCCTCTTGTTCTGTTGTTGTTGGTTTTGATTATTTCGGGAAGTGTTTTCAAACTTCCTTTTGTTCTCAGCCTGTCTTTCAGCAATGGTGATGACTTTCTTATCCATTAGTTCAGTGGCCATTTCAACAGCCTCTTGCATGGTTTTCGGCTTTGATGCTACAATATTTCCATGGATCATGTCGGGCAATCCGCCGACGTACCTTTCAATCTTGTCAGACTCCTCAGGAAACATCCTAACACACAGTAGTGCTAGTTCCTGGAAACGTTGGTTGTACCCAATCACATCAGTACCCTTCACTTTCAAATTCCACAATTCAGCCTCGAGCTTTTTCATCTCGTTCCTTGGACAGTACTTGTCAGTCATTTTGTTTCTCAGATCGGCCCATGTCATTGCATTTGCAACATCATGACTGTCAGTCAAAACATGGGAATTCCACCACGTTAGAGCACCTGCTAGAAGAGTACAAGTGGAAAACTTAATCTGATTTTCCACTAAGCAGTTGCTTATGCGGAAAACAGTCTCTATCCTTTCGAACCATTGAATTAATTCAACAACTCCATCAGTGCCTTTGAAATATAGAGGTTTGCACTTCATAAAGTCTTGGTAAATGCATTCTCGAACAATGCGTTCGGTCCTTCTGCCACCCGTTCCCGAAGTGTGCCTGTCATCGCCATTCCTGTTTGCATCTCGTGCTGCCAAAGCGGCAGTGACACCTTGGTCAATCATTGCCTGAAGTTGGGCATTAGTGACCGATGTGGTGGTGGTTGCTGTTGGGGATGGGGTTGTTGTGACTGGTGTTGACCTTGTGGCTCGTTTTGGTGCCATTTTCTTCAATCACAAGAAAATACAATACCCGTTAGATTTCATAAAATCATAACCATGACATGACATATACATGATAAATAAAGTGAGATCACATCACACAGTGAAATATACAACTGAATTGTAATCAACAATGATATAACCAAATCGACATTCATTCATAAACAAATTCGATTACAGACGTGACATAATACAACCATTCCATATATAAATTGGAAAACATACATGAATGGTCCAGATACAAAATGATCATAACGTTTAGGTTACAAAATAAACATAACAACCTAAAGCCTTACTAGCCGGGATTAAACCCGTAATACTTAGTAGGCTATATACAAAATGACTAGCCATAACATGATCTAATCTATGAACTGCTACCAGCCTCCTCTGGCAGCTCTGGCTGTGCAGGACCTCCAGCGGGTCCCTGCTGTCCCTGTAGTGCGGTAACCTGTCCCTGTAGTGCTGTCACCTGTCCCTGTAGTGTGGTCACCTGTCCCTGTAATGACTGCATCACTGTCAATGTCTGTATAAGCTGCTGCTGTCGGGTATGATCAGCTGTCCTCAACTCTCTCATCTCTGCAGATCTCCTATGGTCTGCCTTCAGCATCTCTGAAGTCACAGCCTGTCTCCTGCGATCAGCAGCATGCAACTCTCTAATCTCTGACATCTGACCCAGTACGGTAGTGCGCAGTGACATAACCTCTCCGCGGGCAAGATCACTCGCATCCATCGATCGCCTCCAAGCCTCTCGGGACAATCTAGCCTCTGTCTCCATCTGATGACGTGTATATGCATGTGCTCGTCTGTCTCTAAACAACATATTGAGCCGACCAGCCAATAGCTGTCTCTGACTCTGCTCATCGTCTAACCTCGTATAAATCTCATCCGTGTCTTGCCTAACCCTAGTCTCAAATGCTGTCATATGTCGACCCAACTCCGTGTCAGTACTAACTGGTACCCCCTGCAGGGAATTAATATAAACAGATGCGTAGGTACCGACAGAAAATGAAAAACATAACTCCTTGCAACGAGGCCAAACTTAACTTATATACATATATTGATATAAGGCTGTGATGGTAACTAACGAGTATGGCACTTATGGCAAAAATGAATGATGGTAAGGTATCATATGCCGATAGCTTTAATGTTTAGGTACCCCTAGGAACTACGAGCTTATCGTCAACTAGTAGTAACCTTGCCTAAAGGGAAATATTCCTCTATTTAAATAAATAATCCTATATAAAAAATAATTGTATGTTGTGTGCAAGAATGCAAACACATATTTGTATAAATAACAATATACCCTTATAGTACCGTACGTACAATAATATGAACACAGAAATGCCTCATGTACGGGCGAGCATCTAGTAAAACTAACTAATGCAAACACCTATGAGACCCCTGTAAAACCCTCTTTGTATTAATGCAATTTTTGAAAACGTTATAGTCCCAGCAAAAACATTTGACCTGGTTTCTCTATAACCTTGGCTCTTGATACCAATCTGTAACAACCCCAAATCGGGCGCAGCGGAGACAAGGGTCCGGGGCGTGTACTTCATAGATCGAATAACACAAATATATCTAAGAACGACCAAAAAGTCGTTTTAAAAACTGATACATTAGATTAAAGAAAACAAATATTTGATAGTTTTGGAGGGAGTGGGGGGGTCGGGGGTTTGCAAATAGCCCGAAGCTTTAACTTGTTCCTTGATTATTATTACAAAGATACTGGTTTACAACAGTAAAACTAAAACCATATCTTAGCATGACTTCCCAAAATAAAATCACCAATGTATCCCTTTCACCTTGTGCTTACTGATTTTCCTAAAAAAGCATTGCTTAAAAACGTCACCAATAATGGTTGGTGAAATTTCAAGGTTTGATAATCAAAATATGCAGGACCCGCAAGGACATTCCCGTGATAATGCAACACATGCAGGCATCACAAAACTAGATTACCATTACACTAAGCTCATGACACTGAAGCTCGCGATCTTTCTTGCAATTAAACTATATATTGCAATTTACGCCCATGATGTATGTCTAACCAAAACATCCAAATCGACATGCTATAAACTTTCGTATCCCTGGTGATTAGCTAATCACCCGAACGGGGAGGTCGTTTCCGACGAATAGATCTAGTAAATACCTTTCGCCTCATCATAATGTAGTTTTTTTTTTCACAACTACATCTATGTAATTGACATAAGTTCATGACATGGGACTTATAACTGGGTTATCGCAACTTAGGCAAACATGTAATCAATACTTGCATCCAATTTATAAAACAAAGCATGTTTCCACCCCATAATTATAAATCATTGAAATCGTAAAAATGTAGGGCTATGAACTCACCTTGAGCAAGTGATCTGATAATTTATATCAAGTGTGGGAATGCTTCACGATTATTCCCGAATGCAACCTAATTCAATATAGGTCGTATTAATTAACCGAAGTACTTATATTAAATAACATTATAATAATCCTATAGTTGTTACAATCGTAACTATCGTTTCGGCGCTATCATAATTAAAGTGGTCATGACCTGACGTTCGATGAGTTAGGACACTTTAAATCGTAAATCCAACAACTCGTCGATACGCCATCCGAAGAGGCCTCATTATGAAACTCCCTATTATTATAGTACTTTGATAACCACGTATAATTCTATATAGCTCAATCGCCATCTAAATGTTTGAGTGAAAACATATTTATAATTGTAAAACATTTATAAATATCTATATAATGTAATTATAAAGTTTATTCCTGTAGGGTATTATTACTCCTGGTAAGTTGTTTATACTGGTAGTGTTGTTACTACAGGTAGTGTTGTTACTCTGGTAGTGTTGTTACTACTGGTAGTGTTGTTACTACTGGTAGTGTTGTTACTACTGGTAGTATATTAGTTTATTTTCTAAGTCTGACCCGACTATAATGACCCACTAAATCACATTTTCATGACTCGGGTTCTAAAGAAGAATTTATGCGAAACATATTTTGAACAACTTTCAAGTTTTTGTCCGAGACCGCTAACTCGACCGAAAATGGCGAAAAAAAGCAACTCTGCATCAGATCTGATGCAAGTGTATCCAATACCAAAAAAGCCAGGATTTTGTTGCCCTCTGCCATTACGACCCGTATATCACTCGCTTTTAGACTTAAAGACGACTCGCGGGGGTAGTAAACATCATCTGAGCACTTTTACGTGTTTCGCCGGAATGGGTGCTGAAAAGAACTCGAAAGTGCTCAAATCGAGAGCTTTTAAATCCTGACATCAAGCGCCAAGTATACTAGTGCTGAAGTCAAAATTTTTAAAATATATATCCTCGTTTTCCCCGCCGTAACTTTTTTCGTTTTTAAGAGTTATAAGCTCTTAGCCATATATCGAAACGATCGCTCGTATAGCTCATCATTTTTCACAGCCTAAATTCAGATTTTAATGAAAACACGAATTCTCCGTTTTGGCATGCCAAACTTTCTGCCCATGTTATATTGCTTTCCAAAAACACGCTCAAACTCATTTTTACATGTTTAAAGTCCTAATGGTGATTTAAGCTACATAAACTTACATATGCATAAAATGAATAATTGAAAGAACAAAAAGGGTTCTAGGAATGACCTTATGGTGTATGATGATGATGAACAACTAATCTAAACCCTTGTTTAGATAGAAATCCAAAGCTTGTAACCCTTGAAAACCTTAATCTTTTCCAAAACCCTAAACTTGGATTATCTTCCTTAAACCTTGCAAATGGTTATCCCAACCTTCAATACTTCTTAGAATACCTTAAGTAGGATGTACAAACACTAGTAGTGGTGGATAGAAAATCAGTATGGGGATTTATATATGGGGTGCTTTGGGCCGTGGTTTTGTAAGAGCAAAAAGAGAGAGTTGTGTGAAATTTTACTAAGTAAAATGAAGTTATGTTATCTTTCTTTAGGAGTGCAAGACTTATATGTATAAAAAGCGTAGTCATAACACTATTCAAGACAAGATGATGAATTAAGGCAAAAGTTTGTCAGGTTATAGGAAGCCATGGGAGGTATGGCTTCATTTAGGTGATATGGAGTATTCAGACCAATCTTGACCAAAAATATATTTATTTGAATATTTTAGACCATGAAATTCGGTTAAGCAAGAGATATATGATAATTGTTGAGTTAATTTTATGTATTAGTGTATAAAATGGGTATTGTTGAAGCGTAGAAAAGTTTGGTGGATCCAGGAGTTCCTAAACTAATTTATATCGCGAAAACGTAATACACTTTACGTATCCGATAAAAATAAATGAGCAAAGACCATAATTATTCTCAAAATAATTATTTAATACTTGCTTGATGCAAATGTTAAATCGTTTGATGCCCGTTTACATTGAACGCTAATTTTAGCTTAAAGCGATTAGCTTAACGTTATGATTTAAAGCAAATGCGTAAATACAAAAGGAACATTGTGGATTTATCGACGTCCGTCAAATGACTTGAAAACACAAGTGACAGGGTGTTATAACAAAGTGTTAGTACTGTCAGTTTATTAGTACTGTTAGTTATGTAGTTAGTGTTGTTATTATAATAGTTAGTACTGCTAATGTGATATGCATGAGAATATATTAGGTAATAGATATGCATTATCAGTAGACGCGTTTTGTAAGCCCATAAGGTTTCTTGGTGTATAAAAGAAACCCTAAGGCATAGTTAGAGATATAGATCTAGAAGTCATTTCTCATAGTTAGTATTCATAGTTACAAGGTTATTCTGTAACTTTGATTGTGTTCAATATATTGAAAGTTAGTAAGATCTTGTTTACTGTTTTCACATTGTTCTTCTTAGTATTACAAACAAGTTTCCGCATAGTTTGTAGTATTCATAATCTTAGTTTCTATTATAGTTGTCTGGGATCTATCCAACACAACTAAGCTTTAACAAGCTAAGTAAGATCTGTTCAAAAGGGATCAACATTGGATAAATTTCATTTGGTTAAAATTAATTAGAACGCCATATCATGATCACGAATTCTTCATTTTATCTTTCGGTTGTTTTCGTCGTGTGCGTTTTCTTTCTTTATACTAAGTCACCATTCTTTTTAGGTGATACTTAGGCGACCACAGTTTCACGCCATCCTTGATCTAACTTCAGTATTTACTACTTCTTTGCTTCTCGGTGAGTTCGTAGCCTCACCTTTTCTCCTTTAATGGTTTTTCATAAACTGTTTTCGGGGTGAGAATACATGCTCGTTTTACCAAGTAAACTCATTGATTTCTACTACATAAGCGTTACATGATTACTTTTACTAAAGCTTTTACTTGCTTACTATATGACTTCTAAAACATATGTGATACATGGTTGTTTACTTATGAACTTATTAAAGCTTGATTTGCTTACTACATGATTTGAGATCATTGAATACCTATATATGAAACCGTGAGTTTTGAACACATTATTTGCTTTAAAAGGACACAAGTGTTTTTCAATTGTATGCTATTCCAGATCATATTATTGCCTAAGTACCCTTTGCCATTAAGTCCCATTTTCAATCATGAACCGTTAGTTGCTATTGTAGTGAACGCGAGTGTTGTGGATAGATCTATCGGGATTGACAATCCCCGTCTGGGCTGTGGTTTCTAGATAACCATTAACGCATTTAACATTTAAAGTAATTTCGTAGGATATTTGGCAGCATATGTATCTGCCCCCAAAACAGATACATATGCTGCCAAACATCCTACGAATTACTTCAAATGTTAAATGCGTCAATGGTTATCTAGAAACCACAGCCCAGACGGGGATTGTCAATCCCGATAGATCTATCCACAACATTCGCGTTCACTACAATAGCAACTAACGGTTCATGATTGAAAAGGGGACTTAATGGAAACGGGTACTTAGGCAATAATATGATCTGGAATAGCATACAATTGAAAAACACTTGTGTCCTTTTTAAAAAATAATGTGTTCAAAACTCACGGTTTCATATATAGGTATTCAATGATCTCAAATCATGTAGTAAGCAAATCAAGCTTTAATAAGTTCATAAGTAAACAACCATGTATCACATATGTTTTAGAAGTAATATAGTAAGCAAGTAAAAGCTTTAGTAAAAGTAATCATGTAACGCTTATGTAGTAGAAATCAATGAGTTTACTTGGTAAAACGAGCATGTATTCTCACCCCGAAAACAAATTAATGAAAAACCATTAAGGAAAAAGGTGAGGCTACGACACACCGAGAACAAAGAAGTAGTAACTACTGAAGTTAGATCAAGGATGGCTTGAAAACTGTGGTGGTCTAAGTATCACCTAAAAGAATGGTGACTTAGTATAAGAAAGAAAACGCACACAGGATAACGACGAAAACAACCGAAAGAAATATAAATGGATGAAGGTTCGTGATCATGATATGGCGTTCTAATATTTTAACCAATAAATTTATCCAAAGTTTGATCCCTTTTGAACAAACTTACTTAGCTTGATAAAATGCTTAGTTGTGTTGGATAGTCCCAGACAACTATAATAGAAACCTAAGATTCTGATACTACAGAACTATGTCAGGAAACTTGTTTGTAATACTAAGAAGAACAATGAAAAACAGTAAAACAAGATCTTACTAAACTTTCAATATATTGAACAAAATCAAAGTTATAGAATAACCTTGTAACTATGAATACTAACTATGAGAAATGACTTCTAGATCTATATCTCTAACTATGCCTTAGGGTTTCTTTTATACACCAAGAAACCCTAATGGGCTTACAAAACGCGTCTACTGATAATGCATATCTATTCCTAATATATCTCATGCATATCACATTAGCAGTACTAACTATTATAACTAACAACACTAACTACATAACTAACAGTACTAATAAACTAACAGTACTAACACTTTGTATAACACCCTGTGTTTTCAAGTCATTGACGACGTCGATAAATCCACAATGTACCTTTTGTATTGTACGCATTTGCTTTAAATCATAAACGTTAAGCTAAATCGCTAAGCCCTAAAAATTAGCGTTCAATGTAAACGGGCATCAAACGATTTAACGTTTGCATCAAGCAAGTATTAAATAATTATTTTGAGAATAATTATGGTCTTTGTTCATTTTATTTTTATCGGATACGTAAAGTGTATACGTTTCGCGATAAATTGCGTTTAGGCACTCCCGGAACCACCAAAACTTTTCTACGCTTCAACAAATACCCACTTTTATACCCAATACATAAAAATTAACTCAAATATATCATATATCTCTTGCCATAACCGAATTCATGGCTAAATATTCAAAGAAATATCATATTTGGTCAAGATTGGTCTTTATACATCCTATCACCTTAAATGAAGCCATACCTCCCATGCTTCTCATACCCTTGACCACTTTTTCCTTAAATCCTCCATCTTGTCTTGAATATGTTATTGACTAGCTTTTATACATATAAGTCTTGCACTCCTAAAGAAAGATAACATACACTTCATATTACTATAAAATTTCACACACTCTCTCATTTTTTGCTCTTACAAACCCAACGGCCTCAAAAAAAGCACCCCATATAATAAATCCATACCTTGATTTTCTATCACCATAACTAGTGTTTGTACATCATACTTAAGGTATTCTAAGAAGTATTGAAGTTGGATAACCATTTGCAGGTTTAAGAAGATAATCCATGTTTAGGTTTTGGAAAAAGAATAGTTTTCAAGGGTTACAAGCTGGATTTCTATCTAACAAGGGTTTAGATGAGTTGTCATCATCACATATCACCACAAGTCATCTAGAACCTTTAATGTTCTTTCCATATTCATTTTATGCATATGTTTAGTTTTATGTAGCTTAAATCACCATTAGGACTTTTAAACATGTAAAAATGAGTTTTGAGCGTGTTTTGAAAGCAATATAAATGAGCAAAAAAAAAAAAAAAACAAAAAAAAAAAAAACAATAAACTCAGAAAGTTTGGCATGCCAAACGAGAATCGAGTTTTTCATAAAATCTGAATTTAGGCTTTGAAATATGATAGAGCTATCCGAGACATCGTTCGATATTAGGTAGAGCTTTCTAACTCTTAATAACGAAAAGTTACGGCTAAACAGAGATATATATTTTAAAACATTTGGATTTCAGCACTTGTATACATGCGCTTGCATTCAGGAATTTAAAAGCTCGATTTGAGCACTTTCGAGTACCGTTTCAGCCTTCCGTCGACACACTAGAAGTGCTCAGAATGATTGTTTGTAACTACCCGCGAGTCTTTAAAGTCTAAAAGCGAGTGAAACGGGTCGAAAGGCGGGGGCAAAATCTGGCTTATTTTGTAATTAATAACACTGCATCAATCTGATGCGAGTGCCTTTTTCGCCCATTTCGGTCTGAGTTCGGGTCTCGACAAACTAGAAAGTTGTTCAAAATATCGTTTCGCATAAATTCTCTTTAGAACCCGAGTCATGAAAATGTGATTTAGTGGGTCATTATAGTCGGGTCAGACTTAGAAAATAAACTAATACACTACCAGTAGTAACAACACTACCAGTAGTAACAACACTACCAGTAGTAACAACACTACCAGTAGTAACAACACTACCAGTAGTAACAACACTACCAGTAGTAACAACACTACCAGGAGTAACTAATACCCTACCAGGAATAACTATAATTACATTATATAGATATTTATAAAAGTTTTACAATTATAAATATGTTTTCACTCAAACATTTAGATGGTGATTGAGCTATATAGAATTATATGTGGTTATCAAAGTGCTATAATACTAGGGAGTTTCATAATGAGGCCTCTTCGGATGGCGTATCGACGAGTTGTTGGATTTACGATTTAAAGTGTCCTAACTCATCGAACGTCATGTCATGACCTCTTTAATTATGATAGCCCGAACGATAGTACGATGTAACAACTATAGGATTATATAATGTTATTAATATAAGTACTCGGTACTTATACGACCTATATTGAATTAGGTTGCATTCGGGAATAATCGTGAAGCATTCCCACACTTGATATAAATTATCAGATCACTTGCTCAAGGTGAGTTCATAGCCCTACATTTTTACGATTTCAATGATTTATAATTATGAGGTGGAAACATGCTTTGTTTTATAAATTGGATGCAATTATTGATTACATGTTTGCCTAAGTTGCGATAACCCAGTTAAGTCCCATGTCATGAACTGTCAATTACATAGATGTAGTTGGAATTACATTATGTGAGCGCGAATGTTATTTAATAGATCTATTCGGGAAACGACCTCCCCGTTCGGGTGATTAGCTATCACCGGGAACGAACGTTATAGCATGTCGAATTTAGGATGTTTAGGGTTAGACATCCGGATGGGCGTAAATTGCAATATATAGTTTAATTGCAAGAAAGATCGTCGAGCTTTAGTGTCATGAGCTTAGTGTAAATGTAATCTAGTTTTGTGATGCCTGCATGTGTTGCATTATCACGGGAAAAGTCTTGCGGTCCTGCATATTTTGATTTATCAAACCTATGAATTCACCAACCATTATTGTTGACGTTTTTAAGCAATGTTTTTTTAGGAGATCAGTAAGCACAAGGTGCCAAGAATACATTGGTGATTTTATTTTGGGAAGTCATGCTAAAGATACGGGTGTTTTATGTTGTAAAACCAGTATCATTGTAATAAAAATCAGAACAAGTTAAGCTTCGGGCTAATTGTATCAAAAATTTGTTTAATCTAACGTATCAGTTTTAAAAAACTACTTTTTGGTCGTTCTATATAAACTTTGTGTAATTGATCTATTGAAGTAACACCCCCCGGACGCTATACCGCTGCGACCCGATTTGGGTGTTACAGATTGGTATCAAGAGCCAAGGTTAATAGAGAACCAGGTCAAAATGTGTTTTGCTAGACTATAACCGTTTTCAAATATTGCATTCATAAAAAGGGATTTTTACGGGACATACATACACTAGTTGTTTGCGTTAGTTAGTTTTACTAGATGCTTACATGATGCATAACTGTTCATAATTAGTACGGTACGTTAACTATAAGGTATATTGTATTTACACATATGAGTTTGCATTCTTGCACACAACTAAACAAATTATTTATAAAAGGATTATTATATAAATTATGAGGGAATAAATTCTTTTTAGGCAAGGTAGTACGATAAGCTTGTAGGTCCTAAGCGTTACCTAAACATTAAGCTATCGAATATGATACCTTACCATCATTCATTTATGCCATAAGTGCATACTCGTATTTACCATACCAGCCTTATATAATATATGTATATAAGTTAAGTTTGGCTCGTTGCAAGGAGTTATGTTTTCATTATCGACGGTTACCTACGCATCTGTTTATATTAATTCCGAGCCATAGAGACTCCAGTAGGCTTCTGATGAGGAGCTAGAGGGACCAATAAAGGATCAGCCTCTATCTGCTGATGCCTCACCTACAGCCTATCACCAGGCTACATTGCTAACTCCGATCCGGAAAAGGATAAGGAGGACCCTGAGGAGGATCCTGCTGACCATCCTGCCGACGGATGAGACAATTATGATAATGAGTCATCTGATGATGACAACGATGATGATGATGTTGAGAAGGATGAGGAGGTACGAGGAGTAGGAGTAGTCACCTAGCTTCGCCGAACCATCTGCATACCTAAGATGATCCTGTCCCCTCAAGCTGAGAATACAGAGTCATTTGAGACTGAGGAGTCTGCTTCTACACCACCCACCTCTCCATACCATATCATCTTGTATTTTGAGACCAAATCCCGTATGGTACGGATGTCTATCTAACACCATACTCCACGATCACCATCTGCTAAGGCAGGCATTACCGAGTTGCTGCTACACTACCTTCATCATCACCACCACCAGAGAATGTTGAGTCACTTAAAGATAACATAAGAGTCTAGCATCTAGAATCTTGAGAGGCACCCTGGCCATAGACAAATAGATTTGTCAGTGTAGCTCATTTTGATATCACTAAACTTAGTAATACTCGTTGGTATGTTAATAAAAAGCTGTACTCCATATTTACTCATGTAAAACGATGTATTAAGTATTAACTTACGTTGTTGGTTATGATCATGCTACTGTACGATAGGGATTTATTTATGCCATGGTTGCGGTTATCTTATATCTATGCATAACGTGGTCTCACCTTACCTACTTGTTGGGATCACGGAGTGTCATGATTTTCCCTTGAATGAAACTTCATATACATTTTGTTCCCTGTGACTTTCAGGAAACAATGACAACTGTTGATCAAGGGATGAGTGTTGAGGAAATTGAGCGGGTGGTAGCCCAGCGAGTGGCTAATTAGCATCGAGGCTATGCCATTTATGAGACGAAAACCAACATGGCCCGTAAGTCAATAAGCCAAACCGAACAACAAGAATGCAAGGTAGCAGAGAATGCTAACAACAAGAGAAAGTGGGAAGGTAACCACAATGGGCAATGTACTGTAAAGGGCGGGAATTGCAAGAAGGTTGGCCACATAACCCGGGAGTGTAGGAATCCTACTGCTGCTAGGAATCAACGAACTCACACCTGTTATGAGTGTGGAAGTCTGAGACACTTCAAGAGTAAGTGTCCAATAGTGAGAGTTTAAAGAAACGTGTGGACCAAAAAGATCATCACTCTTTCCGAACGCCAGCTGAGACAGAGGAAGTTGAATAACACTTCCAAGGACAATCATAACCAACAACAGCCGAACAAGAGGCAAAATACTGGCAAAGCTTACGCTACAAGGCAACTGGGAGGAAGAAATATTACGGCGGGTCCAAGCCGTTGTGTCCTAAATGCAACTATCATCATGATGGACCATTCCTCCCAAATGCCACAGTTTAACATAGTGGGGCATCTGGTCCGTAACTGTAGAGACCAACAAATGACAAATATTACAACAACCCAAAGAGGCACGGGGACAAGTCAGAAGATTATTTGCTTATGAAATGTGGAAATCAGGGCACTACAAGAGGGATTGCTAAGCGAAAGAACCAAAGTCATAAAAACCAAATTGGAGGTACTGGAGCACATGGAGTGGTGCATACCTTAAGAGAAGGGGGAAACAGATCAAGATCCTAACAACATTAAAGATGAGATCAAGGCTTAAAAGAGAAAGTTGTCTCTCTTTGCCTAATAAATCCTAAGTTGAAACTATCTTAGAATTTATCTCCTTAGGATTCTCGTTGGTAATTCCTTAAATTTCTAGTTTAACTAATGATTATCAAATATCTATCAAATTATCGTATATATGAAAAAATTTCGACATATTAACTTAGGCTCCTTATTTACACTACAAACTACTCTACGAATATCATGAATATAACGCTATTTTTGACGAAAATGAGCAATGCATCGTTAGTCCTCAATTATACATGGCCTGATCAACTATGTATAATTCAGGAAGGTACCATGGCGTGCTGAGAGTAGTCACTCTAAAAAAAAACCTCTTCTTAAGGAAACAATTTTCTACTTATATCATGTTTTGTGTGCATATTCATAGAATGCGTTTACTTTTGAAATCGAATTAGTAACCATATCAACTAAGCAGACCTTCACCCCGTCTTACTATAAGGTTGGCATCATCTTATATCAAATCCTAAGCCGAAACATATCACTAGTCGCCCTAGGACAATTCGCTATCAAATTTACTTGCCACTAGAAAATTTACTAAATCACCCATTCAACATCGACTTAATGCCGTAGAATTTGACAGTTTTGACGTCATGATTAGTATGGATGGGTTGGCAAGATACCAAGTCGTTATTGTTATGACGAAAAGATCATTCGTGTTTCATTCGGAACGAACATTGATTATTCGTAATAACGAAGGCAACCTCGCAAACGAGTCCCAATTAACATCATCTTTGTGCACTAAGTACATGCAAAAAGAATTTCCTATCTTTTTGGCATATGTCACTGCAATGGAGGTTGAAGACAAGTCGGAGAAGAAGCGACTTGAGGACGTACCAATAGTTCAAGACTTTCCCGAAGTATTTCCTGAGGACTTGCCGGGTTCCTCCGACTCGACAGGGAAATTTCAAATTGATTTGGTACCTGGTGCTGTACCTGTAGCACGGGCACCTTATCTATTGGCGCCTTCCGAAATGAAAGAGTTATCTGAGCAACTGAAAGAGCTGTCCGACAAAGGCTTTATAAGACCCAGTTCCTCACCTTGGGGAGCTCCGGTCTTGTTTGTCAAGAAGAAGGATGTGATCATTCCCGGATGGTGCAATGACTATGCCGGAATTAAACAAACTGACAGTGAAAGAACCGTTATTCCACTCCGAGTAATTTATGATTTTATTTTGTCAGCTTCAAGGGTCGAGTGTCTACTCGAAGATCGACCTAAGATCAGGTTATCACCAACTAAGGGTTCGAGAAGAAGACATTCCAAAGACTGCCTTCAGACTCTTACG
Source organism: Tanacetum coccineum (assembly GCA_026074375.1). Lineage (NCBI taxonomy): Eukaryota > Viridiplantae > Streptophyta > Magnoliopsida > Asterales > Asteraceae > Tanacetum > Tanacetum coccineum. Next base: position 16,927 of record BQNB010073422.1, read on the forward strand.
ACCATGTACGAATTTTCAAGTTATTCCCGTTGGTTTGACCAACGCACCCTGCCGTATTCATGGATTTTATGAATCGGGTATGCAAACCATATTTGGATAAATTCGTGATTTTCTTTATTGACGATATTATAATATATTCGAAGAACAAGGAAGAACATGAAGAACACCTTAAGCAAATCTTAGAATTTCTTAAGTAAGCGATGAGTTGTATGCCCAAGTTTTTCCAATGTAAATTTGGATTCCCAAAGTACCGTATCCTCGGCCACGTGATCGATAGTGAAGGAATTCATGTGGATCCAGCCAAGAATGAATCCATACAGAATTGGACATCACTAAGTCCCTCAACGGAGAATACGACACTTTAAAAGGTCTATCTGTGTACAAACGAAGATTCATTGAAGGTTTACAAAGCTCACAAAACCAATGACCAAGCTCACCCAGAATAAGATAATATTATTGGGCGAAAAACAAGAAGCAGCTTTTCAACTGTAGAAGCACAAGTTGAATGCGCGCAACACCCATTCATTACCTAGAATTGAATCGAAGATTTCATCGCATACTGCGACGCTTCCAAGAAGGGTTTGGGCGCTGTATTGATGCAGAGAGAAAAAGTGATTTCTTATGCATCACGCCAGTTGAAAATCCATGAGAAGAACTATACAACTCATGATTTGGAACTTAAGAGCATGGTGTTTGCGCACTCAAGATCTGGATACATTATTTTAATATGGAACTACAGTGTACGGTGATTCACGATCACAAGAGTTTGCAACACATTTTTAAGACAAAAAGCGTAGAACATGAGGCACGCCGATGGATAGAGTTTGCTAAGTGTATTACGTTGCGATATTCGATATCACCCGGGGAAAGCCAAATGTCTGAGTTGCGTGATGCTTAAGCAGGAAAGACGAGAACCACCGTTAAGATTTCGAGCCTTAGTCCATCCTAATACTTGAGATCATCCAAACAGAATGAATTCTCATACTGCAGTGCGAAAACCAGAGAACAGTAAAAGTGAAGACGTTGGGGGAATGTTGATTGAAATTGCTAAATTTCCAGAAGCGATTAGAGAACAAAAGTTGGAGCCACGTGCGGATGGAACCCTGTGCCTGAATGGCAGGAGCTGGTTACCTTGTTATGGCGATTTGTGGACTGTGATCATGCACGAGTCCCACAAATCAAAATACTCTATTCATCCGGGTTCCGACAAAAAGTATCAAGACATGAAGAAGCTAAATAGGTTGCCCAACATGAAAGCACGACATAGCCACTTATGTAGCAAGTGTTTGACCTGTGCTAAGGTCAAGGCCGAACATCAAAGGCCATCAGGGTTGTTGGTACAACCTAAGATACCTGAATGAAGTGGGACAACATCACCATGGATTTTGTTACTAAGCTTCCTAAGTCGTCGCAAGGCTACGACACCATTTTAGGTGAATGTTGACCGACTCACAAATTCTGCGATCTTCACACCGATGAGAGAGACCGATCCTTTGGATAAACTTGCAAGATATGTACTAAACGAGGTGGTCATGAGACATGGAATACCTGTCTTAAAATTATTTGTGATCGCGACCTGAGATTCGCATCAAATTCTGGAGGTCACTTCAAACGCTCCTGGGTACTATAGGGATATTATTACTGCATAACCATCCATAAACAGACGGGCAAAGCGAGTGGACCATTCAAACTCTCGAGGATATGCTGCGTGCTTGTGCAATCGACTTTGGAAAGGCTGGGTTAACCATTTGCCATTAGTCGAGTTCTCATATAACAATAGCAATCCACCCAGCATCAAGGCGGCACCATTAGAAGCACTTTATGGGTTGAAAGTGTCGTCACCTGTTGTTGGACTGAAGTTGGAGATGCTCAAAAACTCTGTCCCAAACTAATTCAATAGACCACTGAGAAAATCACATATCAAGCAAAGCATGCAAGCCGCTCGTGATCGACATAAGATTACCCGATCTGAAGCGTAAGCCCAATGGAATCCAAAGGTCGGGATGAAAGCGTCATGTTTAAAGTATCACCTTGGAAAGGGTTGTACTTTTTGGCAAACAAGGAATTAAACCCTAGGTATTTGGACCTTTTAAGGTGATAGAAAGGGTTGGAGAAGTTGCTTACAAGCTTGAACCATCCTGAAGAGCTGAGTATAGTTCATAATACATTTCATGTGTCCAACCTGAAAAAGTGTCATGCCGACGAGCCATTAGCCGTTCCATTGGATGGACTTAATTTGGATGACAAACTCTATTTTGTTGAGGAACCATTAGAAATAGTGGGCCGTGAAGTCAAACGGTTGAAGCGAAGTCGGATCCCATTAGTCAAAGTTCAATGGAACTCCAAAAGAGGTCCTGAGTTCACGTGGGAGCGTGAAGACCAATTCAAGAAGAAATATCCACACCTCTTCACCAAGACCACACCGTCGTCAAGTGCTGCATTATGAGCCTTGAGGACAAGGCTCGTTAACGTGTGGAAGTATCTATAACACCTGTGTTTTTTTAAGGTCATTGACGATCGTCGAAAATCCCACAAATGTACCTTTTGTATTGTTACGCATTTGCATAAAATCATAATCTTTAAGCTAAAATCGCGTAAGGCTAAAAATTAGCGTTCAATGTAAACGGGCATCAAATGATTTAACGTTTGCATCAAGCAAGTATTAAATAATTATTTTGAGAATAATTATGGTCTTTGCTCATTTATTTTTATCGGATACGTAAAGTGTATACGTTTCGCGATAAATTGCGTTTAGGCACTCCCGGAAACCACCAAAACTTTTCTGCGCTTCAACAAATACCCACTTTTATACCCAATACATAAAATTAACTCAAATATATCATATATCTCTTGCCATAACCGAATTCATGGCTAATTATTCAAAGAATAGTCAATTTTGGTTAAGATGGTCTTTATACATCCTATCACCTTAAATGAAGCCATACCTCCCATGCTTCCCATACCCTTGACCAACTTTTTCCCTAAATCACTCATCTTGTCTTGAATAGTGTTATTGACTAGCTTTTATACATATAAGTCTTGCACTCCTAAAGAAAGATAACATACACTTCATTTTACTTAGTAAAATTTCACACAACTCTCTCTTTTTGCTCTTACAAACCCACGGCCCAAAGCACCCCATATAATAAATCCATACCTTGATTTTCTATCACCATACTAGTGTTTGTACATCCTACTTAAGGTATTCTAAGAAGTATTGAAGGTTGGGATAACCATTTGCAAGGTTTAAGGAAGATAATCCAAGTTTAGGGTTTTGGAAAAGATTAAGGTTTTCAAGGGTTATAAGCTTTAGATTTCTATCTAAACAAGGGTTCAGATTACTTGTTCATCATCACCATACACTATAAGGTCATCTAGAACCCTTTATGTTCTTTCAATATTCATTTTATGCATATGTTAGTTCTATTGTAGCTTAAATCACCATTAGGACTTTTAAACATGTAAAAATGAGTTTTGAGCGTGTTTTGAAAGCAATATAAATGAGCAGAAAGTTTGGCACGCCAAACGAGGATCGAGTTTTCATAAAATCTGAATTCAGGCTTTGAAATATGATAGAGCTATCCGAGACGATCGTTTCGATATATGGTGGAGCTTCTAACTCCTAATAACGAAAAACGTTATGGCTAAAACGAGATATATATTTATAATTAGTTAATTTCATGCACTTGAACATGGCGCTTGCTGTCAGGAATTTAAAAGCTCGATTTGAGCACTTTCGAGTCCGTTTCAGCCTTCCGGCGAAACACGAAAGTTGCTCAGAATGATGTTTTACTTCCTCGCGAGGTTCTTTAAGTCTAAAAGCGAGTGATAACGGGTCGTAAGGGCGGGGGAAAAATCTGGCTTTTTGGTAATTAATACACTGCATCAGATCTGAGTTGCGAGTGCTTTTTCGCCCATTCGGTCGAGTTCGGTCACGGACAGAACTAGAAAGTAGTTCAAAAATAGACGTTTCGCATAAATTCCTCTTTTTAGAACCCGAATCATAAAAATGTGATTTAGTGGGTCATTATAGTCGGGTCAGACTTAGAAAATAAACTAATATACTACCAGTAGTAACAACACTACCAGTAGTAACAACACTACCAGTAGTAACAACACTACCAGGAGTAACTAATACCCTACCAGGAATAACTATAATTACATTATTCAGATATTTATAAATGTTTTACAATTATAAATATGTTTTCACTCAAACATTTAGATGGTGATTGAGCTATATAGAATTATATGTGGTTATCAAAGTACTATAATACTAGGGAGTTTCATAATGAGGCCTCTTCGGATGGCGTATCGAACGAGTTGTTGATGTACGATTTTAAAGTGTCCTAACTCCTCGAAACGTCATGTCATGACCACATTAATTTAGATAGCCCGAACGATAGTATGATTGAAACAATTAAGAGGATTTATATAATGTTTTTAATATAAGTACTCGGTACTTATACGACCTATATTGAATTAGGTTGCATTCGGGAATAATCGTGAAGCATTCCCACACTTGATATAAATTATCAGATCACTCACTCAAGTGAGTTCATAGCCCCACATTTTTATGATTTCAATGATTTATAACTATGGGGTGGAAACATGCTTTGTTTTATAAATTGGACGCAAGTATTGATTACATGTTTGCCTAAGTAGCGATAACCCAGTTAAGTCCCATGTCATGACTGTCCAATTGCATAGATTAGTGGAAACTACAATAAGTGAGCGCGAATGTATTTTAATAGATCTATTCGGGAAACGACCTCCCCGTTCGGGTGACTAGCTATCACCGGGAATGAACGTTATAGCATGTCGAATTTAGGATGTTTAGGGTTAGACATCGCATAAGGGGGCGTAATTGCATATATAGTTTAATTGCAAGAAAGATCGTCGAGCTTCAGTGTCATGAGCTTAGTGTAAATGTAATCTAGTTTTGTGATGCCTCAAATGAGTGCTCTTTAACACGGGAAAAGTCTTGGCGTCCGCATATTTTGATTTATCAAACCTATGAATTCACCAACATTATTGTTGACGTTTTTAAGCAATGTTTTCAGGAGATCAGTAAGCACAAGGTGCCAAGGATACATTGGTGTTTTATTGGGAAGTCATGCTAAAGATATGGTTGTTTTATTTTAAACCGGTATCTTTGTTAATAATAATCAGGAACAAGTTAAAGCTTCGGGAGCTATTGTATCAATATTGTTTAATCAATGTATCAAATTTGTAAAACGACTTTTTGGTCCCGATCTATATATATCTTGTGATATTGATCTATGAAGTAACACGCCCCATACCCTTATTCCGCTGCGACCCGATTTGGGGGTGTTACACTTTGTACTGGCAGCACTAACTATTATACTAACAATACTAATGACTTAGACTATTTTCTCTAATCTTCAGCAGCAACACAAACTTGAACCAGCAGCATTAAGTTGTAGAAGCCTCTAATTCCTAACAATCCTCCCCTAAACTTGTAAGTTACCTTCAAATATTCAAGTTTCTGAATTAAACCTTCTGTGTTGAGGATGCTTCTAAACACCTTACCGTCTTGGTCTGTTTGCCTGATAGAAGATCTTTCATAAAATTTATCTAGACATCTCACTATCTGCTTCTACTAATAGTCTAGCCACCATCATCAATCCAAGTGTTCCTCTGGTTAAAGGATATTCTTTCTCAACCAACATGAAGATATCATGTCCTCTTACTGAAGATACATGGTGAACACCACATGTATCATAAGCACTCCATACTAAAGGATCATGCATATACCTTTGAAGCTTCCAATAGAAATCATCATTAATATGGTTCGAAACAATCTCTCAGTGTCACCCATAATCCTACTCTTATCAATATATAGGCTCTGTTGTACTGAACCTCTCCTTAACCAAATCCCAAAGCTTAACCAGGTCATCTCTATTAAATTTCTTCAACATATCAGCAAAAATCTGATAAGCTTCTGTATGGTTTCCAACTCTGATATTCCCAATACCTTCTGTTTTCATTCAGATAAACCCCCAGTCTATGATTGGATACCTAACCTGCAAAGGTTGAATAACAAGTTCTTCCACTGGAACTATCACTAATAATTTTTATAGTTCTTCTTTTGATAATTCTTTTTCCTTTTCTACTGATTGTTCTTCACCTAAACCTGAAGCTTCTCTAATATTTATCTTACAACAGGCTTTTCTAAAAACTTCTTGACTTGCTCTTTTCATCTCTGAACCCTCTAACTTAGCACCATAGGAACAAAAGATTGTACCCCCTCATAGTAATTTTTTCAAAATGTCTTTAACCTCTCAAATAAAGGTGACTTCAATATTAATAGGAGGTAACCTCTTCTTTGTTCATGATGTATTTGACATGTAATCCTTTTGTTGTGGCGGAGTCATTGGCTTTGTTCCTCTTACCTTCAGCTCATTTGTTGAAGGCAAAGAACTTCTTTCATTGATTGACCATGTCCACAAGCTTCATTTGAAATCTTCTCAAACTACACTTTTCACCTGCTTGTAACTATTAAACAAAATCTTCATCTGCTGCAACTCTAGCCAATACATCATCCCATTCAACATCTATAAAACCCTGAGCTGCTTGATGCAACATGAGCATCTCTTATCTTTAGCTGCATCAAACTATTCTTGTAGCTTTTGAGCTACTTCTTCATCCCTGCTAATTTGAGCCCGCTCTCTCTGTTTCATCTTCCTTGGAGACTCAGTTTCATCCATTTTAGCCTTACCCTTATCTTTAGCATCACTCTTTCTGATCTCCATAAGTGGTCTCTGCAAGGGTTAAATCATCAGCAGTAGTATATGCATTTCTTTGAGGACTGGCAGTACTAACAAATGATAACTAGCAGTTGAAACTTGTGCAACAGTACTAACTTCTTGACCATCACCAAAACCTTCTTGAGTTTCCAAATTCTGTCCATACCTCCCTTGAACTTCAACATGTGGAGGAACCAATGAAATTCCAGCATCTAAATCCATTTCTTCTATCAGACTCCTCCCTTGTTTGGAAGGATCCTCTGCAACTAAATCCTCTTCATCTTCAGAGGTAACAAGTGTTAATCTCCTTCTTTTAGACTTGGACTTCTAAAACTTTAACTCATCCTCAAGAGACTTTACCCTGTTGATTAACTTCTTAAAAGCAGTAGCATACAACTTCTTTGTCTTCTTGAGATCAGATTCCAATCCTTCTACCTTCTGTGACAAGGCTGTAACAATATTCGCAATTTCTCTTGTTGCAATCTGCCCTCATCACTTTCAGGTGTGTGACCTCCTGGGAGAGGTGAATCATGGGGTGTAGGGGTAACACTATCCATAATTCATTTGTTCAAGTCTTTCCTCGTCTCTCCAGGTGTGTTAACTCAATAGGAGAGTGAATCATATGAATTTTTAGATGCCCTCGTCATGACCTATCAGAGCAATGACACCCAATGGCTTCCTTTGGCACCTAGGTCTGTCACCTGAACCAATTCCTAGAAGAGGATCATTAGACATTAACCGGAAAAAGAGATTAGGTCATAGTTATGTTTACCACTAGCCTGTGCTGCCTCTAACGCTAGAAGGCATAGTGGTAAGCCCTTACCATCTGTCATCTGACTCTTAAAGACAGCCCTCATCAGCTACATTTTGGTATAGGCACACTAGTCTATAAGGGGGGGGGGGTAACTGAGTGTCCTCTGTAAGGCTTGCCTAGTGTTTGAGTATTTTAGGTGATGATGATTCTTAACAGGGAATTTGTTTCTTCAATAATGGAGTTGATTAGTAAAGGTGCTGGTTGGGGTTAAGTAAGTTTTCCTAAAGCCTTCACCCTCTACTACGGTGGTGTCAACAGTGATGCAAACAATGGAGTAATTTCTTCGCCTTAAAAATCTTTTCTTTTTCTTTTTTATGTTAGTGAAAACCTTTTATAGTAGTACAGGTTTTTTATAATATCATTAAAAAGTGTTTCTACAAGAGAAATCAGATGATTAAAAAAGAGTTGAAAAAGCCTTAGATACATTAAAAACTTTCTTGTATTGGTATCCAAGTTTCCTCAACTGCCCATCAAAATTAGTTTAGAAAAGCAAAACTTTTGACCATAGCTAAACAAAAGACTGCAGATGCATATAGTGGAAAATTCATTCCAAGAAGTAGATTTTGAACTTAAGCAGTGTAAAATGGTATGTATGAGGTACTTCCATTGAGGGGAGAAGAGATTTTTTTGAAAAGTAAGTTTGTCAGAATCACTCTCATACCCCATCAATGCAAGGTTTTCAAAAATAATTTCATTTGTTAGACAAGTAATACCATCTTCATCATTAAAGTGAAGATCATTCCTCACTGATGATTCTGATATTACTATTGTCTTGCCATCAACTGTGGCATGAATTTACTTCACATCATTGACTGTTTGAGAATGTGCAGTATTCTAAAACTATTGAATATAGGAAGCATAGACAGTAAGACTTACAGTTAAGGCATAGTGTATAGGGATAGTAGTAAGAAAGTCCACTATCTTATAAAAATCAGCATTCCCATATGTTCTTTCCAAGAAGGCCACCATGTTGTGTTGGTCAACAAATTAAGTAATCATTCCATTGATATAATTTTGATGATCGACGATGAATACGATCAGGGTTTGTAATTGAGAGCGTATGAGAGAATTGGATGAAGTTACTGTATGATGAAGAACAGTTGTATAGAGTTAATAGCAAACCTACGAGCAAAGAAACCGTTATATTTACACTAAACCCCCTCAGCAGTATTATCCCCAACGGTAACAAGCAAACAAGTTAAAAAAAAAATGGAAACCCAACAGTACTAACTTGGCTCCAATTGTAGTACTAACTTTTGCCTAGCAGCACTAACTTTCGCCCATCAGCACCAAATCCTGCCTAGCAACATTAACCTTACAACTACCAGTTTTAACTCTAAATTCATCACTAATACCATCTTCAAACCACATCAATCATAAATCTAACAAACACATCTTCAGAGATTAAGTAATCCAATGCTAGCAATCAAAAAGTTAAACCTGCTAACATCAAATGCCTTTGTGAGTAAGATCAGCAACAATTGTGGATCTGTATGTATCTAATTACTTGAATTAAGCCTCTCACATAAGAATCTCTAAATGAAATGGTGGCCTTATTTTAATGTACTGTTTTAGAGTGAAACACTGGATTCTTCACAATACAAATGGTGCTTTCATTATCAATGTGAATCTTGGTGTTCATGAAATTGAACCCATAATCAAGCATTTGATTTTGGATCCACAACACTTGTCCACAACAATTAGCAGCAGCAACATACTCTGCTTCAGTAGTGGAGTTGGCAACTATAGTTTGCTTTTTACATTGCCATGAAATCAACCTTTTGCTAAGAAATTGACAACCTCCTGTTGTGGATTTCCTGTCAAGGCTAGCTCCAGCATAATCAAGTCAGAAAAATCTTCTAAGTTAAATGTGAATCTCTAGGATACCAGAGGGGCCCATTTTGGTCTGACTTTTAATTATCTAAAGATCCCTATTCGACTGCATGAAGAAGGGTTGAGAACATTAGAATAACTTGAACATTGCACAAGCAAAAACATAAACATTATTTTCAGGCATAGAACTGTTAAGTACATCAAATGATCCAATCATCTGATCTAATAAGTGTGACACCACATGCCTCAGCCTCCTTCATCTCTTGAGCAATGCCTTGTTAGTCTCTATTGGAGTGCTTGCTGTCTTCACTGTGACAAAATCAAACTTCTTCAATATATCAGCCACATACTTGTCTTGGCTGATGAAGATTCCATCATCTTTCTGCTTACTGCAACCCTAAGAGAATGTAAAGCTCCCCATAGAACTCATCTGGAATCTCTTGTGCATCATCTGCTCAAACTCAACACATAAAGACTTCTTTATGAACCCAAAGATGATGTCATCAACATACACCTGCACTAACAGGATATCACCTTTGTCCTTCTTGATGAATAGAGTCTTATCTATAGTGCCTCTCCTAAATCCATTTTCTAATAAGTAGGTAGACAAGGTCTCATACCAGGCTTTAGGAGCTTGATGTAGACCATATAAAGCTTTTTCTACCTTATAAACTTTGTTAGGGAACTATGGATCTTCAAAACTAGGAGGTTGGCACACATACACCTCCTCTTCAATAGTACCATATAAAAAGGCACTCTTCACATCCATCTGGTACACAATAAACCCCATAAATGATGCATAAGCCAAAAATAACCTAATTGCTTCTATCCTAGCAACAGGAGCAAAAACCTTATCATAATTAATTCCTTCTTCTTGGGTGGTGTAACCTTGTGCAACCAGTCTTGCCTTGTTTTCTAACTACTACCTCCTTTTATCTTTCTTGTTTCTATAGACCCATTTTGTTCCAATGGCATGCTTGCCTTTGGGTAAATCAACCAATCTCCAAACCTTTTGCAATTTAAACTATAGCAACTCATCTTACATTGCCTCTATCTAACTTATATCTGTCAAAGCTTATGTCACCTTCTTGGGTTCTATTTGTGAGAGAAAATAGGAAAATAAGCAGTTAAGATAATCCATATGGTTGGTTCTCCTCTGCTTTTCGATTTAACTGACATAGACAGGTTCCTTGAGAAATATTGGTCATCCTCCTTGTTTGAGTAGCTGAATTTATGTCTCCAATGATCTAGTCTTTAGGATGATCCTTGTGAATTCTGGTTGTGGGAATAGGACTAACATTCATGGTTGTTTCCATGTTGTCGAGGTCAGCCTCTGCACCCACATCTTCATCATCATATGCACTACTAAAGATACTAGTATTTAGAAGATCAGTAGTATCCTCTAAATCAGGCATAAGAGGATCAGTTAGAAGATCATTAACAAAACTTTGCCCAGCAGCACTAATAGATGGACTAACAGTAGAAACTCTATTAGTGTTGTTAGCATAATCTTCCTTCTGTTGAACAAGCAATTTATCCAATTCAGATCTCAAATCCTGCACATGTTGGTCACCTTCTTTATTTGAAGTTTCTCCTCCTCTCTGACCATTTATTTCACCCTCATTGCAGGTTCTATTAGTAATCTTTTTACCAGCATCACCAGCAACTGCATCCCTGAGCCTGTGACTATCAGGAATGGGGTGGGGGGGGAGGAAAATGGAGCATAATATATTGTTTAGTATAGGTACTAAGCATCAACATATATTTAGATACATGCATTCCTATTAGTCTGATTCCCTGCAGTAACTGGCTTATAATTCATAGAGTTTGTTAGTAAATCAATATCAAAGAGCCAATCTGGTCCACTCCCTGAAACATAGGTTAGATTTTCAAGAAAGGTTATGTGCAGGTTCTCCTCTACTTTCCTAGTTCTAGTGTTAAATACCCTAAAAGCCTTGCTATTTATAGAGTATCCAACCAAGAACCCCTCATCAGCCTTCCCATCAAATTTGCCTAGGGGATCTAAGGTATTAAGAATGGTCACAGGACACCCAAAAGGTCTCATAAAGCTTATACTAGGTGGTCTACCATGTAATAGTTCATAATGTGTCTTGTTGTGAGGCTTGGTCACTAAAACCCTATTTTGAACATAACAAGCAGTATTAACAGCTTCAGCCCAAAATGTATATGTAAGTAGTAATCTACAGCATAGTCCTAGCTGCCTCTATTAGTGCCTATTCTTTCTTTAGCAACTGCATTTGTGTGAGTTCTAGCACCACTAAGAATTCCTCTTAATCCCTTTCATCCCACAGAACTGATTCATGTCATTATTTTTAAATTCAGTTCCATTTCACATCTGATGATTTTAACCTTATGATTTATTTAGTTTTCAATGCCAGTTATAAAAGTTTTAAGTATCCCACTAGTCACATCCTAAGTGGCCAAGAAATAAACCAATCTAAAACCTACTAAATCTCAGTGGACAACAAGACAATGTGTCCTTGGGATGATACTCCTCACAGATGTTGGCCAAATAGAGTCCAAATGCAACATTTGTAAGGGTTGCTGATAAAGCCTCACAACATGGACTTTTACAAGAGCTTTAATGTTGTTTCCCATCTTGACAAGCAACAAAATTATGGTCCATTTTTCAAAAAGCTTTAAAGCAAACCTCTTAAACAAGGTTTCCCCTTACAAGTTTGTTCATAGTTTTAAAGTTTATATGACCAAGCCTCATATGCCATAAATTAGACTCATCTATTGTAGCCTTTGCAAATAAACAAGTCAAACCTACTGAAGGAATAACATTCTTTAGATCAAAACTGTACATGTTGTCATGTCTGGGAACTTTAAGCAAGACTTGACTTTTATCTAGTAGCTTAAAGTCAGGAGATAGAACAAGACATTCAGTCTTAGTGAAAAGAAACATTGTTTTTCTTGTCACATTCTTTGTGAGACTCAGAGAAAAGTAAACTTAAGTTTCTTTACAAAGAATACATCTTCAAAGTCTAATTTAACAGTCTAATTTTTACCTTGCCAGTAATTGTTACTCCTTTAGGACTTCCTCCATATGCAACAAATCCACCATTATTTCTTGATAATCTGTAAGAAATGACTTGTTTCTAGTCATATGCCTAGAGCATCCACTGTCAAAAATCCTTGATCCTATAAAGTATATTGTGGATTACCCTGCACTCAAAATAAGAGAATTAGTTTCCTTTGGGACCCCAAGCTATTACTGACCTTAGTCCTGCCTGTAGATCAACATAGTCAAATCTTTTAAGCATGTATGATCCACTATCTTTGGAGATATGGTCAATAACATTTCCTTTTGGTCTCCAAATCTAGCATGTTGAGGACTTAACAACATTTTCCCCATTTCCCTCTGCAGCACTAACTACTGCTTTTGGCCCAACAGTAGTTACATTGTTAACCCTAGCAGTATTAACTTTCATTAAAATTATTGGTTTTAGCTGCTGATTTTTGGTTAAAATCCCTTCTTACTGGTGAATGTGATTTAAAATAAGAATATTTTATGGGAATAGCATCCTTCACTTTTTGTTAGGGAAGCAGTATTAACAGCCTGGCAGTACAAATTGAAGCTGGCTGCTACCTGGAGAGCTTTGCCTAGTAGCATTAACTGCACTGTCCTGACTTTGTGCTACTGCTGTGGAACAAAATTCCTTTTAGGAGTGGGTGAGTTAATTATTTTGTGGTTCACCCACTGACATGTTTCCATATGGTCAAATCTTAAACCTTTGACCAGTAACCCTTCCCTTATATTCAACACTAGTTTTTCTATCATTTATTGTCATGAAAAATCATATCTTTGATTAAATGGTTGGAAACTACACATAAAAATAAGATTTCTTATAAACACAACCATTCCCTAGTTTCTGAGTCATCACCCTTTTCATTGGGGGGGGGGGGGGGAAAACAGTTGCCTTCTATTATCCCTAGGACTTTGACTTTTCCTAGGATACTCTACTTGCCTATGTGTGTTTTCTTTATTTACAGATTTCACATTCTCACCAGATTTGACAAAATTAATTTTAATAAACTTTGGTTTTGTCTTATTAGATTTAGGTCTAAACACATTACCATTATCACTATCAGTGTCCCATTCTTCAATGATAGGAGAACTAGGCCTAACAGTTTTAGGCTTTTCTACAATATCCTTACTAGTCTTAGATATACTAGTTTCAGTTTCACTCACTTTAATCTTATAGACAGAATCATCTAACCCAACAAAGGATAAGTCAGGTCTTGAGGGCATGTAGTTCCCAATGTAGGGAGGGGGAATTGCATGAAACCCTTCACCTGTTTTGAATCTATCATTTACTGGACTATCATCCACATCACTTTCTATACTGTTAAACACACTATGAACCGCATCACTCTCATTCATTTGACTATCATAACCAAGACCAGTTTTGTCTTTAACACTTATTTGACTATTAATTAGTTTAGTTAGATTCTTTGACGATTCTTCAAATTTTTTTAGTTTAAGTTTCAAATCATCTTTCTCTTTTAAAGCTTCTTCTAACTGATTTATAAGGTCTTTGATAGAAATATCTTTCACTTGGACATCATACTTTAAAAATGCAATATCTTCTTCATAAACAGCTTCATTCTTTTCATGAACAACTATTCTAGCTATAACACCCCCATTTTTGACATATAGCAGCGGAAGCTAATCTGGGGTATTATTTCATAGTACAATAGTCATAATCATAGAAAACGACTCAAAAGAGATGTTTTTAAAAGATAAGTTATCATTCATTATTTCATCAGAGTTTTTACAAACAGAGGTCCCAAAATCTACATGAAAACATAAAGTTTGAATGATAACAGTTTAGCCATTTTCAAGTCCGTGCCACTCCGTGCCATAAGTTGCTCAAATACCTGAGATAAACATGCTAAAAAGGTCAACACAATGGTTGAGTGAAATTCATAGGTTTATGTTAAACAGTTTGAATACAAGTCAATAGTGGGTTACGTTGTTATACACCCATAAGTGTAATAATTGCAATGAGTACAATTATTATAGAAAACAATATTATTGCCCTAAGCTCATGACATCGAGACCTTGAGATAATCAATAATCACAAGTAGTTGCCCCAACGGGTGCCTTTGCCAAACACCCGCATAGTGATTCAAATGAAGTGCGTTTGGTTACCAGAAAGTATAGGTACACCAACGGGGGAGTTCAGTCCCAAATAGATCTATTCACAGCATTCGCGCTTACTCTGAAAAGTAATTAACGGTTCATGATAGTGGGGTCTTAATGGCAAAAGTAAGGACTTAGGCAATAATATATGGTTTATAGCATGTAACCCCCTTGCGGGTTTATGAAAACATTAGAAGATTTAAAATGTGAGGCTATGAACTCACCTTAACAGGGGAAATCTGATTGATGGCAAAAGTATATAAAGTGAAAGTAACAGCTTCGTCACGCAACCTAGGGTAATATGTCAAGTCTTAGTGTGATGGTTTATGTTTCACAACTTTACAGAGTTTAATATTTATATTTTGATTTATTAATTTATGGAAATATTGTATCACTGTTTGGGCCATCATAATTCAGAGGTCATGTAGTAAACGTTTGAGGAGCCAGGACACTTTAAATCGTAAATTCAGCAAACTCGTCAAAACGTATACCCAAATAAAATCCTTCACATGAAGCTCCCTAGTAACGTGATACATTATAGTTTTAAGTTTCTTCAAAAGCTAGAATAATTTATATATATATTTCTATAATTAATATAAAAATATAATATT
>BQNB010073423.1:2847-32121 GCA_026074375.1 Tanacetum coccineum
TATATATATATACATATATATATATATATATTTGATGTGTCGTTGTGTGTAGATAATATTTGTTATCAACTTTTACTATTTATATTTTGTGGACTTTACCTATTAATTAACACTAACGGGTAGTGTACCCGATTAATTGTAGTTTCGTTGGAAAGTATGGTGTCGATCACTAATAGCAAGTGTTAATACTTAAATCTATCAGCATTTTAGTTATCTAAGTTAGTCCTAATTTATTCTAGTTAAATCTATTTAAACCTAAACTAACGCAAATGAGGGTTTTCAGTTTAAGAGACTGGCACGAGTTTTGGTTTACCTAATGTAAATGATGACAATTAACACACACACGTTGATAAACAAAAAATAAAGAAGCGATCAAGCCTAATGTAAAGAAAACTTATTAGCTAGTTTAATCTAATAAAACGTAGGTATTATTTATGAGTGCAATGATTGTTTTACTTCGTTGGTGATATATCATTCTTAAGTTTAGGTGGGTCTTCTTCCTAAACTCTAGGTTTATTTTTTAGTTAACCCTGTCACAATTAACCAAACCTGCATAAAGCATTCACAATTGATTATAATCTATCTAGGAGATAATATTGGTGATTATATCGGAACTTAACTCATTGAGGCCTTACTAACTTACTGCTTAACGGCTATTTATATACTAGTAGTCCACTGTTCAGATCTTCACCTAAGGAAACAGAATGTTATGTGAAATCCTAAGTCACCACTTAGTCTATCTATTCACTTAACCAAAGGCAAAGACAAGTCATTAATATTGTGATCCTATTACTCTAGATATATAAACGGCTGTATGTAGTTCTATCTCGGACTCTAGCTAATGGGTTTTTGTATTCCTAGATCCAGTTGAATGATAGGTTAAACACATATTTAAGCACATAAACAAGTATGAAGTGATAAACATAATCAACATTCAACGAATAAGCAAACAATCCATATAAACAAACCAAACATTAAATTATTATAAACATAGCTAATACCTAAAGGTATTAGCTGATAGTTATTGTAACAATACATGAATTCATAGATGAATGATTAAACATAAAGCTAACCGAACGCGTATATAGAGTGTAGAGATTACAAAGGTTTTTCTATGGATTAGAGCCCTTTGCAGGACCTTCTTGGCTTCTTAAATCTTTTGAGAATTAAACTTGGTGGTTAAAAGCATAATGAAAACCGAGTTTAGGGTTTTCTATTTATAAGTTTTGGAAAAAGGTCGATATGCCGTATTGAAAGGGTTTGATATGGCGTATTGGGGTAACTTGGCGTGGGCTCCATGATTATTATATTTTAGAATATTCGTAAACTGTTACTGAATTCGACGTACGAGTCTTCTGGATACGGCGTATAACTCTCTTTTCGTCATGATTGTCTTGTGAAGTTAGGGCACGGATACGCCGTATCTTCTTGCTGGATACGGCGTATTGAGGTAAAACCAGTTGGTTCTTCTTTGTTGACCAAAGTATTATATATGATGTATCGTTGATGTGGATACACCGTATTCTTTAAAGTCTGGCAATGGTCTTTTAGTTTGAAAAATTCTTGGATACGGCGTATGCATCTAGAATGATACGGCATATAGGTTGTCAGAATCAATAGACTTTCTTGAACTCTTCGTTTATGCTCCAAAATTTGTGCCTTTTAGCTAACTTTCACTAAATGCTCGATAATTACTGCAATTAATAAATATAATCAATTAAGTACCAATTCATATATAAAAATTATGTAAAACAAGCAATAAAGACGGGATAAATGATGCTATAAAATAGACGTTATTTGATGTCATCAAATATCCCCACACTTGAATCCTACTTGTCTTCAAGTAGACTTTAGAAATTTCTTATGAAAATGTATTCCAAACGAACGTTAGGATTTTTCCTTTAAGCATTTTTATTCAATTACTAGCACAGAACCAAACACCTCACGAAAAAGGAAAATGAAATCACTAAAATCACTCAACTAATCTATGTGATAACATTTTAGTAATTTGCTTAATTGCTCGGTCGTGACGAGTATTCTATCATAACCTTGGCAAGGATACACATCTCCACCACTAAAGCTAAGGAGTAACAAGTCTAAAAAGGTAAATTGGGTTAATATGATAAGGTTTAAGGGTTGATCATTCTTTTTAATCTCGATCAATTCCAATATTCCAGAAAAGGCGACAAAACCACAAATGCACGCCCAAATCCATGACCGCGACACTTGTGATTGCTCACTCCTTAACTCGAATAATCTAAAGAATATGACCAAGTAATCATCACCAACAATAATACACCAATAAGGGCGACAAAACCACAAATGGACTCCCAAATCTATGACCTCGAGACTTGTGATTGCTCACTCCCTCATTCGAGCAAACCAAAGGTTAGGAAGAACAATGATATAGGGTAGGGATTAAGTAATCATTTACCAATAGTAATACACCAACAAGGGCGACAAAACTACACATACACATTCAAATCCATGAATGAGACATTTGTGATTGCCCACTCCCTCATTCGAGTAAAACCAAAGGTTAAGGATTAGGCATAAGAAACATATATAATTGGTGTAAAATAAAATAACAAACAGATAGATTAAGTCCAAAGAAATAAAGAACAATGTTGCTAGCTACTTTCCCGACCATACCCATAAAAAAGACATAAACCATATACTAACTCACGCTTTAACACTTGAAACCACGCTTTAGTAGACACAAATCAGACTCATAAATGCCTTGATCATCTTTAAAAACAAGCCTATTTGGCGTTCCTGTAACAACCAAATCCCAATCATTCATAATATAATATACAACAATAGTGGTGATATCTACCACTTAATACATATAATAAATAGTTGGTTTATATTGCGACAAACTAAGAATAATATACAACATAACTTTACATCGTTGGTTTATACCACGTACCAATGAATAATCGATCCTCATAAATATTAAAATCGGTTAAGTTTAGATGAACCGATTATCTCACAATCCTTTCCTTTTTTTCTCTTACATTTTTTTCTGTTTTTTTGATTTTCTTTATCATAATCTAAAAAAAATGAACTAAAGGTGTAAAATTTCATCATTTCACCATCATAATAAATCTGGATTCTATTTCCGATCATAATAGTGAAAGTAGTAAACTTACGGAAAATAAAAATACACTACTACTTTCACATTCCCATTGCATTGTGTAATTTCCCGACCTAATCTAAGATAGAAAATAGGCACACAAACATAGGAAATACATACTTTTACACTAAAGAAACTAGCAACCGATTAAGGACTTAATTTATAGGGTATGCTAAGGTGTAAAGGTGTAATAAAACAAATATTTGGTGGTGTAATAAAACGAAGGAATGGCTTTAAAAGGCGTTTCTCTAAAGGGTTCTTTACTACTAAAGATGAGAGTAAACCAAAAAGGGGTTGATAAGGGTGTTAACTAACCAGGTGTAGTTAGTTAATATCACAATATGTTTTAGACTTTTTGTTATAATCTTAGAAATTTCCCAATTTTTGAAAGGTCATTCATTATTTAAAATAATACTCATTATGGTCTGGTGCTCGAATAGTATACCAGCCAAGTTCTAAGTTTACTACAGGATACGATACACTCATATAATTGTGGGCTTTTAGGGTATAAATTAGGAAACGAAATATGCTTAATCCTCACAATATGGAAATAAGAGTTATGTGTGCAGGTCATGCAATTAATAATATCATAAAATATGCTAAAAATTTTAAATTTAAGCATAAATTATGCATATTATTATAAAAATAAGAACAAATAGTGTTCTAATTCTCCTCCCCCACTTGAGATGTACAACGTCCACGTTGTATATTTATATCATGATAATCAGGAATAATAAAGAATTAGAACCAGAAAGAAAAATCCCTAAAATTTGCTGGTATGGTTCCCTACGTGTTGTGTGTATGAGCAAAGTTGTGTTATTGTATAAAGCGTCTGCCAATACCAGCTATGTCTACAACACAATAAGATATCCAATATTATGTTATAACTACCAAATTCATCATTGTTCTTTTCAAGTATGCTCCTCATATTAATATTAAGAAAACATAGAAATTCTATCTCCAAATATTCGTCGGTTAGAAAATAAAACATAAAAACGAATATTGTACAGGAAGTCAATACGCTGTATCCATGTTTCAGGATACGCTGTATGAAAACCTGTAAAAAAATAAACCTAAGTACGGGTCAGAGGTCAAATACGCTATATCCAGATATTGGAATACGTCGTATTAACAAGTCTGACAATAATGTTTCAAATTGCAGGAAAATAAAATGGATAACATCCAGGGTTGGTCAATATGCCGTATCCATTGAAATTGATACGCCATATCGATATCTGGAAGACAGACTCCATAACAAAATGAAAATACATTCGGGTTAGCTCCCGGCAAGTCACTTTTGTTTTACAGAAATGTCTTCTAAGTTAGACTTGCCTCCCAGCTTTTCATTCACATCTCATACATGGTCACATGTCCACGCTGTGATGAGCCTATTAAAATAAGAAATCACTAACAAATAAAGATCCAGAGGTATGGGGAGGATAAATAGAAAGTATTGCCTTATTAGATTGATAGAGAGAAAGGCGAAGATGTGTGTGATGGGTATGAGTGAAACACACACACACCTTCCTATAAGATGTTACATAATGATTCCTCACCCTCCCATGGAGTATGAAGGGGTTTTATATAGTCTTATGTTGTCATCTAACTTAAGCTACACATACCAGGTACTAGTTCTTAATCGACACGGACTTTATTAAACTAATGTATTCAGTTGTAGTCAACAATATATTTAGGCTTAACATTTGTCTATCCTAGTTTGTGGACATACAGAATTACTTACTATGGTACCAACAAGTAGAATTACAACAAATAAAGCTTCCAAGGCACTTCCAATATCTGAGATGTCCTTCTAAGTTTCCTGGGCTTTGAAACTTGTACTCCAGCTTGGATCTTCATTGTCTTTACTTGTTTTGGAACCATTGTAGTATTCATTGTTAGATTAACTTCCACCCTAATCCATGAGCATGTCTTTTTGAAAAGCTTTCTTTCAATAGATCCTTTTGGCGAACGTTTCTGATTCAGCTTCCCCCAAACCAACATACCTATCTTAAGCAGATTCGCAAACTTTGAAGCAGCTCTCAACCACTTCTATTTTGTCACCTAACATGCACAGTGGAAGTTTTTATAAGAAGAAGCACCACACCAAATACTACTGCTACATTGTCATTAGGTCTTGGTGAATATTCATTCGGGAGTACATACGAGAAATCAGCAACAATTCTTCTCTCGTATGTAGAATACTTCACAAACCATACTAAGTAAAGTAGTATACACTACTTCCCCTAGAATTTGACCTAGTAACATCAAAGTACACGATTTTCCCCATGATGGTTGCGAACTCTCAGAAGCATCATTGTCGTATACATTCATATACTCAAGAAGTTCTTGTCATAAGCACAAATCTTGAAAACTTATGAATGTCGTTGAAGAACTTTGAAAATTTTGATCCCCCCCCCCCCCCCCCCCCCCCCCCCCCCCCCCCCCCCCCCCCCCCCCCCCCCCCCCCCCCCCCCCCCCCCCCCCCCCCCCCCCCCCCCCCTTTTTTTTTTCCCTTAGGTTGTGAAGTACCATTTTCTTGGAATAGCATAATAATATCCCGTGAGAATTGCTGGTTACATCTCAACCTTTAAATTCTCTGGCTAACTTACCAACCTTGTATTCTGTGGGCTATTGTTGTGACCACATCGTGAAGTCAACATGATATACCAACTTGAAAATGAAGTAAAATCCCCTAAATTTGTTACTTATGCTTGCACTGTTGTTGATTGAAGAATGTTCAAGATAAAATCTCTAAGTATCCTATACCGGACATCAAAAGTATAAGATGTACCACACTTCTTACTAAGATAGAAAATAGGCACACAAACATAGGAAATACATACTTTTACACTAAAGAAACTAGCAACCGATTAAGGACTTAATTTATAGGGTATGCTAAGGTGTAAAGGTGTAATAAAACAAATATTTGGTGGTGTAAGAAACAAAAGGAATGGCTTAGAAGGTTTTTACAGGGGTATCATACTCTAAAGATGAGAGTAAGCAAAAGGGGTTTATACGGGGGTTAACTAACCAGTGTAGTTAGTTAATATTACAATGTGTATAGGCTTTTTGGTGTAGTCCTATAAATTTACCAATCTGGATAGGTCACTCCAAAATACTTATTATTGTGGCCTCGAATATTATAACAAGCCAAGTTCTAAAGTTTACTACAGTCACCAGCACACTCATGTATTTGTGAAATTTTGGGTATAAATTGGGAAACGAAATAGGCTTAATCATCCCAATCTTGGTTTAAAAATGCGCGCATCATTGCGCAATTTGCACGCATCATTGCATTGCATTTAAATTTTTGCATCATTGTGCCTAATGCAAGGCCATCCCATATTGCGTTCGCATTATACCGTAATTTACTGCATTTGTTTAATGCTAGCAATGGTCGCAATTGTTACAATCTAGAATTTAGGCCATTTTAGTCAAAATTAAACCATATAAAAGATACTTTTAATGGTCGTTTAAAGATAGAAATTGTTAAAAGATGTAAAAACAACACAATAACAAAAATATAGTATCTTGTGGTTTGCTAAGTGTTTTTTTTGTCAAGCTTTGATTTTGATTTATTTGTCATAAAAATGGATTATTTGCCCAAATTCAATATGCTAGTGGCTTGTTTTGTAAGTTTATTGCATTTACTTAGTACTTGGTGGAATATACTATGTATAAATATTTTTCGTACTTTTTTTAATATTAAACGCATCACGTCTAAATTACGCTCGCATTCGCATCACGCAACACGCAATGGCCTTTGGGACCTTTAGCGCATTGGATCGCAAAACGCATTTTTAAACCAAGATCCCAATATAGAAATAAGGGTTATGTATGCGGGTCATGTAACTAATAATTTCACAAAAATATGCTATTTTTTTTAATTTAAGCATAAATTAGGCATATTATTGTATAAATAAGGACAAATAGTGTTATAATTCTCCTCCCTCACTTAAGATACCAGCATGACTACAACGCACATAGATTCCAGAATATATGTATACCACCAAATTCATCATTCACATTGAGTATATTCCTGTATATATATTCAGTAAACAAAAGCAATTATATCTCCAAATAATCGTTCGGTTAGAAAACAAAAAATAAAAACAAATACTGTACAGGAAGTCGATACGCCGTATCCATATTTCAGCATACGCCGTATTGAAACCTGTAATAAAAATAATCCTAAGTACATGTCAAAGGTCGAATACGCCGTATCCAGGAATTGGAATACGTCATATTAACTAGTCTGACAATAATGTTTTAAGTGTAGGAAAATAAAATGGATAACATCTAAGTTGGATCAATACGTCGTATCCATTGAATTGGATACGGCATATCGATAACCTGGGAAGACAGACTCGATAACAAAATTAAAAATATATTCCGGGTTATCTCCTAGGAAGCATTTTTGTTTACAGAAAAGTATTTAGTTGTACTTCCTTTACCTTCACTCCATCTCATGCACGCTCACGTGTCCACATGTGAGACATGCTACTATCTTTGCATCCATTATGTATTCGGGTCCCAAATTCAAGACTCATTTGTAGAAACTTTTTAGCTTTTGATACGTGTGTGAAATACCTTCCAATTTGTCCCGTGCACTTACCTTTAGTAGTGGTCGAATCTTGTTACATTGCGCATTAGTAAGGTGTTTAAACCATGGATGCAATCGGGCCATCTGATAAGTCACATTATCATTACCATCGTAAATGGTAATTAGTCCATCGAACCGTCTTGCTTCAACACACGAAACCTTATAAAACGGCATCGTAACAATAACATCTCCCATGTCTTTATCACGGTAAGCATCGATATTTTCCATAACTGCAAAATCAGTCACAACACAAAAGTTTCCAACAAAGATAGGCACATTCATAAAAGCTCCAACTACATTTTTCCCTTTATACTCAATTTTATCTTTTATTATTGAATTATAGAACCTTTTAGACATAACATTGATTGATAAAATTAGGAAAAAGTTAGCATTGACATGTCAAAAACCTATCATGCAAGAAAATTGTAAATTATAAGTGCGGTTAATATGGATCTTCCTATTATAGTCACAAAAACTAGGGTATTCATCTAATCCCTTAATCATCCCATTAACATGTCTAGTTTTGACTACATTAGCAATCAGTTTATCAATAACTTCTCCTTCCTTAATTGTAAGTCCTAAGTCATTGACCTTTTGATTTCTCCTAAGCTCTAATGGTTCATTTAGATCATTTAGTTTAAGAAAATCTCCAAATTCGGGGTCTTGTGATCTATTTAAAATCAATGCTTCGCCCATTAGCCTAGCTTATAAATCAAGCTCCATCCGCTCTCTTAGTCATAACACATAAACCTTTTTAATTATGTTACTAGTAGCATTATCACTTTTAAACACTGTTTTGTTGTTCCCAATTCTGAAAGCAATTTTTCTTTCAAATACATCGATCTTACCATGAGAGGTAGACAAGTATGGTCTTTCGAGGATCAATGGAACTTTGATATCCATGGACATATCTAAAACAATAAAGTCTACTGGGAAGACAATTTTATCAATTCCTACTAATACATTTTCCACTATACCCTTGGGACGTTTCACAGTTCCATCAGCCAATTCAACTATTAATTTAGTAGGAGCTAACTTAACTAAACCTAGATTGGTAAAGGTCGAATAAGGCATAACACTAACACTAGCTCCTAAGTTAGCTAAGGCTTTATTAAAAGACATATTATTAATATAGCAAGGTAAAATGAAACTCCCTAGGTATTTTTTCCTTTGGAGGTAGAGCATCATCAAGAATTGTTGAGCAATGTGAGTTCATTGTTGCATTGATCTCCTCCACATCATTACCATATTCTCTTAAATGACTAGGAAAAGTAATAGTAGTTTGATTAAGCTCCATTAATGGCATCATGTCATCCTTCTGTTGATTCGATGCGCCGTATGGTATCTAATACGCCGTATCGATGGCGTCTCAGCTTCTTGACCAGTCAAGATTGATTTGACATGATCTCTTGGGTTTGTTTCTGTTGAACTAGGAAGACTTCCAGATCCCCTTTCTTGAGGTACTTTGCTCATTTGCCTAATTTAAATCTCTAGTGCTTTGATTGAGGCTCCTTGATTTCTGATTGCAACATCCATCGAAGCTTTAATTTCCTTAATCAAATTAGAGATTCATCATGTCTTTTTGCAGATTCAGCCATAAACTTGCTTAATGATTCTTCCATTGTTTGCCTTCGTTCTTGATACGAAGGATTTCCATTATCTCTTTGGTGGAATCCCGAAGTAACTGCCCTATATCTTCCTCCTTGGGGGAACATTACTCCGAATTGAGTGTAGTATGCTTCTTCAAGTGTCTTACCTTCTTCCTTTAATGGACAATCCTTAGTGTGATGAGGTCCATTGCATGATTCACGTCCCACTTTAGCAATATACACTTTTTTATTCACCTTCTTAATTTCCCTGCCAAGATTGTTCAGTTGAGATTGAATAGTAGCTAATCCATCAGAAGTATCACTACTTCTACATCTAGTAGATGTTCCATTATGCCATTTTTAAGAATGATCAGCCATTTCTTGGATGGCTTTCTTAGCATTAGCAACGTTCATTTTTGGCACGGTACCCTTATAATCCAAAATTTGTCTAGGAGGGACATCTAGTCCTTTGTAAAACAAGATCACTTCTTGCATATTGGTTAAGTAATGTTGAGAACATCTCATCAAAAGTTCCTTGAATCGTTCCCAAGCCTAATAAAGAGTTTCATCTGGCTCTTGCTGAAATTTATTGATTTCTTTCATCTTTTTAGCAGTACGACCAGGTGGGCAGTATTTGCTTAAAACATTTCCCTTAAGAATTTCCCAGGTAGTAATCAAACCATCTGGTTCATTCCTAATCTATCTACTTGCGGTTCGAGTAAATGAGATACAGAAAATACGAAGCATAATTTGATCTTAAGTCACATCAGGTATAGTAAACAAGCCAGCTATCTCAAGAACACTTTCAATGTGTTCATTTGCATCTTCATTATCTGATCCACTAAAAGTATTATCATGCAATTCCTTGAGAAATTGACCCTTCAAATCAAACTTATCATTCTCTTTAAATTTTGGTCTAGCAATTCCCGAGCCATAATCCTCTCGGGTCTTAGTCATGTATTCCTCCATAGTTGATTCCCCTATTGTTTATGTCTTCTCTTCTTCAAACTTATCCTCAAGATCAAAAAATAGGTCGAATTCTGGTGAACTCGAATAATCAAGACTCATTGTCTTGAAAAGCTTCCTTGTTGAATGTAACACTCATTCAGGTTCTTCGTAAGGTGTAACGAGCCCTTTGTTCGAACTCCTGGTCATGCACTACCTGAAATAGAGGTAAAAATATCAGTAGGATAGGCTCGAAAGAAAGAAAATACAGAAAACTAATCACGAGAACGGAATACGAAAAATTAAGTTTGTTGTTGTATTAGACAGTCGATACGCCATATTCAGTAACCTGGATATGTTGTATTGATGTTTGACGTCGAATACGTTGTATAGGTTTTTGATAACGCTCAAATTGAGTATGTTTTTAGGAGCGTTATCCGTACTTTTATATAAGTTATTTGGCTATTTATCTATGGTTTTGTTACTTAATTGTATCAAAGTGTGCTTGTATGTATATTTGTATCCAAGTACATGAAAACAAGGAAAAAGAACGAAAAAGAAGTGAAAACAAAGTTTTTATACAAGTACAAAGAATTTTGCATCAAAATCAAGCTCGAGAAACTTTTCAAGAGAAAACGAGTCAATCATTCGAGCTCCCAAGTCCCAAGATAAAGTTAAAATGGAGTTAAGTTAAAGAATAAAGACCCACGATCAAGTACCACACATTCGGGATACTTAAACAAAGGAATATTGGAAGTATTGTCATTCATGACACACCTTTACCATTTTGGCCATAACTAGAGCATAAGAACTCCGTTGGACTTGATTCAAGCGGCCACACGAAGCTAAGAGAAAGATCTATAACTTGGAGTAAGAAAAATTTGTGACCAGAGGACACTTAGCCAACCGGCTGGCCATCTAGCCGCCAGGCTGGGAAAACATCATTTTCTTCTAGTTGACTTTTAATGCTTGTTTTGATGCCTCATCACTTGGGAACGATCAAGAACCTTCTAGGCCTCATTTCCTTACATTATTACAACCCTTTGTCCCTAAGAAAATATTAAATACCTAAGGGCTTTCTTAAGTATAAATAAAAGACCATATGGCTTAGTTTTTAATAATCAAATCATCATTCTCTCTTCTCTACATCACCAAATATTCTCCTTACAACCTAAGGACGAATTTCTTCCACCATTATCACTCCCAAAAGACCACAAACTTCTGCCAAATTCATGTAAGAATGCTCAAGGGTTGTTGAAGGCTTTTGGTTATCATTTTCTGGTTGGTAGATCACTTGTAGTCAATTGGAGGCTTGAAGGTTGCTCTAATCCTTCATCTTTACCTATTGTAATCATACTTTGGTAATTTAATTTTATATGTTCTGAATGTTTATGATTGAGATGATTGTTGAACCTTTGGTTTTAGTTGAAATAATCTTGGAGTAACTTTCTTTTACTTGTTTGGAATGATGTAAACAAAGATATGGAGTGTTTGGTAATTTTGCAATATTTATTTATGGTTTTGCTTGAATTCATATGTGTCTTAACAACTTGTTAGTAAATCATAACCAGATCTATAGGTCAAAAGGATTTCTTGTTGTGGTTTATTCCAAATATTAGCGCGCGTATATGTTTGGTATTTCATGATTAACAACCATGAATATACAAGTTAATTGGACTCATAAAGGTTTAATCAAGAGTATAGGTCAAAAGGGCTCTTATGAACTAATTGGTAAAATCATCTTTCTAACACGTGGCTTGTAATGAATCGGTTTATAATAATGATCATAGGTTGAAAGGGTTCGTTAATCTAAACCGTGATATATGCAATTTCATGATATTACCCATTAATTGGAATTGTATGACTTTGATTTTGTTTGATATTGCTTAAGTATCTACCCGATATTCCAACACTCCATTGATATGAATACTAGTTCCAAACAAGTGTTTTTAATCATTGATTGCAAGTTTGCTTATTTGATTCTAGTTATTTGTTTCTTTCGGGTTATTTTGGGACGTGACAACCATTATACCACTTTTGTGTTACTTATTACATAGATTCTTAACAATTGAAAACACCCAAATCCTAGTGAACGACCTCGGCTCACCACACCAAGCTAGCTATATACAAAAGGGTCATACTTTTCCGTCTGTTCTTTGCTTATTCGGTAATTCGTGTTATAAATTTAAAACTAGTAATCGCGAGACACATCAAGTTTTTGGCGCCACTGCCGGGGATTTGTTTGTGTTTTTCTATGTTTTGAATCTTTGTATTTCGTTTTATATCCTTCGTGCGTAATTTGGCTTGCGAAGAAATCACCAAAAACCCTTCAAACAAGAGCCAGCCGCCCGGCTGGAGCCTTAGCCTCCCGGCTTGGCCCTCGTCGACCACCAACCTTCATCCAGTTGCTCGGCTGGATTGCCCTTCCGGCCAGCTATGGTCGTTCTGAACCAAACCCAACTTTATTTTTTTTTAAAAACCAGTTTTGCATTGATACCTCAGTTCAAGCCTTACCCACAACCATTCTTAGTTGTGTTTTGACTTGATTAAACGCCTGTTTGTCGAGAAAGAACCAACTACACCCTTTTCATTGTAATCAAGTCTGAAATACCCAAACCAAACATCACCCAACCGCCCCGTTATAACCCCTTGTGCCACTTTCGTATTTCTATCCGCTTCGGTTTGATTCCAAACCCCATGGTTCGAACCCGAAGTCCGTTAAACCGCCTGGTTTGATAGATTTGGTACAATATTCGTTTGTGTTTTTCTTTTTTATTTGTGTCCTTATTAAAAAAAGAGTTTTTTTTAGTTATTTTCATTTAATTACTTTTGCTATTATTTTCAAACTTGTCAAAAAAAAATTACATATTATAATTTTTATATTGTATCATTAAATTTAAATACATCGTTGTCAATTGGTAAATCGGCTCACCCATAGTGAACAAAACTATAAGAGAGGTATAAGACGGGTCGTTCAGCTCCCCTAAAGAAGTCGGGTTTTTAATATGCTTCGCGCTGACCCGTTTCTCTGCTTCTTTGTGCGTTCAATGGAGCTACAGAGAACCCTTGATATGATGATGTCAAGGTTTTCTAATAGTCGTAAAGTTATTTTTCTTTTACATCATGTAAAATTATAAAAAAATATACAAAAATATTTTTCCTTTTTAGTTAAAGTTTATCTTTTTATTTTATTTTCTATGAATTTTTGCAAATCGCTTCGGGTTTGTATAAACCAGCGTTCTTTGGGTAAACATCTCGCTAGTCCGCTCCGCGAGCTTAAATGTAAAATCAAAAAGAGGACTAAACTCAAAAAGACACCGAACGTACCCCTCGAAATCAAATCATTCGAGCCATACACCAAACAACCGTTCATCGAGGAACTTTTCGTCGTTACACCCAAAATCAAGATATTGATGGAGAAATTCAAACCTCCACCTGATTCCCCACCTGTAGTCGTCATTGATCCCGATGACCAACCCATGTGGTCAAGCACTAGGACCATTGCTCCAACACCTAGTTCCGCTATAATTTAACTCCCTATTTCCAATCATTTTCGTATCAAGGGTACCCACATGCAAATGATTCGGGATAACCAATTTGATGGGCGAATCCGATCC
The DNA here is from genome assembly GCA_026074375.1 of Tanacetum coccineum. Classification (NCBI taxonomy): domain Eukaryota; kingdom Viridiplantae; phylum Streptophyta; class Magnoliopsida; order Asterales; family Asteraceae; genus Tanacetum; species Tanacetum coccineum. Next base: position 16,738 of record BQNB010073423.1, read on the forward strand.
GATCCTCACAGACATGTTGCCAATTTTCTTAAGATTAGTAGCCTATTCTAATAGGGTGAAAATCAAGAGGAAGCGGTTATGTTGAGGACTTTTCCATTCTCGTTGTCCGGAGAAGCTAAGACTTGGATGAATGAATAGTGAAGGAACTATTACTTCGTGAAATGAATTAAGAGAAGCTTTTATAAGCCGATACTTTTCTCCCGTAAAGTTTAGACGTCTCCTAAGTGAAATTCATACCTTTCACCAACTCGATAATGAAACCCTCGTTGATGCTTGACTCCGTTTAAAGGAAATGCTTCGCACTTGTTACGGACACGGTCTAACCAAAGGAGCCATAGTTAAAACATTCTATCACGGTTTAGACTATCTAACTCAAGGAATTCTCGACGCTGGAGGAATCTTCCTCTACAATACTCCCAACGAAGCTTTCAAAATCCTCAAGGACAAGGTCCTTCTCAAGCTCAATTTCTAGGATGGTTCTCAAAACCCAAGGTCAAAAACTGTTGTTTCCGCCGATGGAAGCAACATCAACTCCGATCACGCCATTTTGATGTATAAATTTGAAGCTCTTGCTACAAAAATCAATTCCGAATTCCTAAGCATTAGGAAAGAGCTCAAAGAGATGCGAGGCGGTCGTAGAGACAACCACGCTTCACAAATTTACATGAAGGATGACACGCTGATGTGTGAACCTCATGAAGCCAGTTATGTCCAAGGATATCACGGAGGATATCACGACAAAAATTCTAAAATCCCATACTCCAACCAAAATCGTAGCCCAAACTGTCATTATCTTTACCCACGAAACAGAATGCCACATCCATCACAATATTTTGAAATTCCCAAAACCTCACCAGAGGAGATGATGAGAGAATGGGTGGCTAAGAAGACGAAAGCGAATGAACGTATGAAGAACTAGGTGGTTGAATTGGAGAATCAAATCAATCAAGGATTCAGGAACCGCCAAGCGATTATTAAGAACTTGGAGAGGCAATTTGATTATCTAAACGAGAAAATACAGCCTACCAAATTCCTTCCTCGTACCACAAATTCCAAACAGAGACATGAATTTGTCTACAAACAACCCTCAATCCGAAACGAGAACGATAAGGGTGATGTTGCATTTATCGAGGAGGACGAAGTTAAACCTATTCCAACCATGCCAAATCCGAGCCTAATCGAATCTAACTCACCAACCATATCACCTTTTCTCAAGGATAGCACCTTGCATATCCCATACACGAATGCGAAGACGTTTGTAGGCAATGTATTACCAAATAATGTTTGTGACAAGGAGTTAAAATTATTTGTTAGTGTTGGAACTGGAAGGATGACAAAGAAGGATGGAATGGGTATGCCACAGGAACCCTATGAAGGATGGAATTTGAATGAAAACATGGTTCCTTACAACGAAAATGTTTACCACTATCTATGGCACCCGACTAAAATCCCCACTTAAATTGTATCATCAAAGAGTCCTAAATCTTATGGAAAAGTCTAGCTAATGACTCAAAAATAAATTAAACGCTTCTCGAGAGGCAACCCGAGTCTCTTTTAATTGTTTGTTTGTTTAAATTTATGTTTTGAATAAATATGTACACCCTTTACAAAAGTTGTTTTTTAGACTTGGAAAATCTTAAGTATGGGGGTGTTACATGCTCGTAATGTTTAGTATATTATTGCTTGCATTTCGTTTGTTTTGTTTTGTTTTGTTTGAATAATTGCAACAGGTAATAGAGGAGGATGCTTGGAGGTAAACTCGATTGATCTCATAAGCTTATGCTAGCTTTTGTGTAGCATTTATCATATGGAGTTCGATCGCGATTTCTCATGCCTAGATGTCTGGTTTTCTCTTACTCTTATTTCCCTATTTTCATACTTTAAAGTTTATTTTTCACATTGACGATAATGCAAAACTTAAGTGTGGGGGAGGTTAATAGGAGAAACGTAACCGGTTTTAACATTTCTAATTTTTGGGCTAATTTAAAATTTGTGAAGACTTACTTGCCCTTATTATCTAGTTGTTTTCACGCTTTTAGGATAATATATTAGAATAAATGAATCAATCCACTAGTGAAATACTATAATTCTGAAAAATTCGAGATGTGTCCCGGTTAATATTGCAAATCCATTCTAGGATCGATGACATTTGCTAGCGCATTTGTAGCCCCTTCCACTAAATTATGAGGATTTAAGCCTATTTTATATATAGCATACATCTTTTATGCTCAATATTTTTGCTATGAGTGTGCCGGTGATTTTATTTATTCTAGAACTTGTACTTGTAAATCATTACCATACCGCAGTGAGATCACATTCGTGTGATATAAGTGTATATACGTGACAAAGGGGAAACCTTAGGAATTAAACCAAATGGCCTTCCATTTACATCTAATGATATTTAGCTAGCCACATCGGTTAGTTAATCTACCATATGGACCCATTTGTTAGCACTCACTTTTAGTGCTAGATACCCTTAGAACACCCTTCGAGCCAATCTTTTTGTTTTTGTTACATCCACTAAAAAAACGGAAAAAAATATTTTACACTTTAGACCTTAGCCTAACCTCTTGTCAAAGTCTAAATGGTTGGTTGCTAGTTGCTTGGTATGTTGGATTTTTATGTCACACTTCGGCGTTTGTGTGTGCCATTCTGACAAAGATGAATATTGATCACCTTTATGTTTTGTATTTTTGTGGTGTATATTTATAAGAAGTGTGGGATATGTGATGTGAAAAAAAGAAAAAAATGAATAATTCATCGAAAAAAAAGTGATGACAATTATAGCCAATGTGCTATATTATTTATGAAGATGAAGAAAGACGAAGTGTTTGAGATATCGATTAGCCAATGTGCTAAGACGTGATATACTTATGTGATGATCGACATGTGATTGAAGAAAGTTTGTAACTATAATCATTTCTAGGTTTGCGGATTGTTCGGTAACTAGCAACAATGGTTTTTAGACTTTTGACTTATATGTTATCGTAATTCACCCACTTATAAAATATCCCATGCCTTATCCATACCCCTTATTAACCTGAAGCCTAATGTTACAACCCAATAAAAGTCCTCTTTAGATGTGTAAACTTGGTGCTTACGCCACGTCCGTAGAGTTTTGTTTCTCTTATATACTCCACCACTAAATAAATAAATGAGTGTTGAGTGAATTATACTTCCTTTCTTTTTTGTAAGGTGCTTAGAAATGTTAATCAAGCAAGAAAACCATTGGGTATTGTCAAACATCTCGGTTTTTCACCAAAAGCTTAAAACAATGAATCTTATCTCGTACTAGTACTTTGTGCATCGCATTTTTCTAATCATTCTTGTGCACCATGTGGATTTTATTTTTCTGTAATTTGCTTAAGGACAAGCAAACCCTTAAGTGTGGGGGGGGGTGTTTGTGCCTTTTGGGCTTATTTAAAAAAAACCAAAAATATTTTTGATATTTTCAAAAATTTGCAAAGAAAAATATTATATTTTTCATTTAGGTATTTTTTTTATTTCTTTTCTTAAATTGGCTTGAGGGCAAGCAAAATTTAAGTGTGGGTAATTTGATAACGCTCAAATTAAGTATGTTTTTAGGAGCATTATTCGTACTTTTATATAAGTTATTTGGCTATTTATCTATGGTTTTGTTACTTAATTGTATCAAAGTATGTTTGCATGTATATTTGTAGCCAACTACATGAAAACAAGGAAAAAAGAACAAAAAAGAACTGAAAAGGAAGTTTTTATACAAGTACGGAGAATTCCGCATCAAAATCAAGCTCGGGAAGGTTTTCAAGAGCAAAAGAGTCAATCATTCGAGCTCCCAAGTCACAAGATAAAGTCAAAATAAAGTTAAGTTAAAGAATAAAGACCCACGACCAAGTACCACACATTCGGGAAGCTTAAACGAAGGAAAATTGGAAGTATTGTCGTTCCCGACACACCTTTACCATTTTGGCCATAACTAGAGCATAAGAACTCCGTTGGACTTGATTCAAGCGGCCGCGTGAAGCTAAGAGAAAGATCTACAACTTGGAGTAAGAAAAATTCGTGACCATAGGACCCTTAGCTGGCCGGCTGGCCATCTAGCCGCCCGGCTGAGAAAACGTCATTTTCTTCTAGTTGACTTTTAATGCTTGTTTTGATACCTCGTCACTTGGGAACAATCAAGAACCTACAAGGCCTCATTTCCCTGCATTATTACAACCCTTTGGCCCCAAGAAAACATTAAATACCCAAAGGCTTTCTCAAGTATAAATAAAAGACCATATGGCTTAGTTTTTAATAATCAAATCATCATTCTCTCTTCTTTACATCACCAAATATTCTCCTTACACCCTAAGGATGAATTTTCACCACCATTATCACTCCCAAAAGACCAAAAACTTCTGCTAAATTCATGTACAGTGCTCAAGGGTTGTTGAAGGCCTTTGGTTATCATTTTCTAGTTGGTAGATCACTTGTAGTCAATTGGAGCCTTGAAGGTTGCTCTAATCCTTCATCTTTACCTACTATAATCATACTTTGGTAATTTACTTTTATATTTTCAGAATGTTTATGATTGAGATGATTGTTAAACCTTTGGTTTTAGTTGAAATAATCATGGAGTAATTTTCTTTTACTTATTTGGAATGATTTAAAGATAGATATGGAGTGTTTGGTATTTTTGCAATATTGATTTATGGTTTTGCTTATGAGTTTGCTTGAATTGATATGTGTCTTAACAGCTTGTTAGTAAATCATAACCAGATCTATAGGTCAAAAGGATTTCTTGTTGTGGTTTATTCCAAATATTAGCGCGCGTATATGTTTGGTATTTCATGATTAACAACCATGAATATACAAGTTAATTGGAATCATAAAGGTTTAATCAAGAGTATAGGTCAAAATGGCTCTTATGAACTAATTGGGAAAATCATCCTTCTAATAAGTGGCTTGTAATGAATCGATTTATAATAATGATCATAGGTCAAAAGGGTTCGTTAATCTAAACTGTGATATATGCAATTTCATGATATTACCCATTGATTAGAATTGTATGACTTTGATTTTGTTTGCTACTGCTTAAGAATCTACCCGATATTCCACTACTTCATTGATATGAATACTAGTTCCAAACAAGTATTTTTAATCATTGATTGCAAGTTTGCTTATTTGATTATAGTTATTTGTTGCTTTCATGGTATTTTGGGACGTGACAACCATTATACCACTTTCGTGTTACTTATTACATAGATTTTTCACAATTGAAAACACCCAAATCTTAGTGAACGACCTTGGCTTACCACACCAAGCTAGTTATATACGAAAGGGTTATACTTGCCCGTGTGTTCTTTGCTTATTTGGTAATTCGTGTTATAAATTTAAAACTAGTAGTCGCGAGACACATCAAGTTTTAAAAATGGATACGCCGTACTCAATAGGATGAATACGCCGTATCGAGCGTTCGATCAGAAGAGAAACAACATGTGTAATAATACAGAAAAATAAAGCACACAAACACACGAATTATGCAGAATTATACAATACAAACGAATCTAAATACGCTAATACAAACAAATAAAATACATAATTACAAACTAAATTACACTAAACTAAAAATACTAATAAACAAGAATTAAACAAACTCACTCCCTGGAAACGGCGCAAAAAACTTGATGGGTCGTTGTGTGTAGGTTTTATTTGTTATCAAGTTTTACTATTTATATTTTGCCGACTTTACCTATTAACTAACACTAATGGGCAGTGTACCCGATCATTTGTGGGTTCGTTGGTAAGTAGGATGTCGATCACTAGGAGCGAGCGTTAATAATTAAAACTATAAGTATTTTAGTTATCTAAGTTAGTCCTAATTTATTCTAGTAAAATCTATTTAAACCTAAACTAACGTAAATGGGGGTTTTCAGTCTGAGACATTGGCACGATTTTTGGTTTGCCTAATCTAAATGATGACAGTTAACACACACAAGTTGATAAACAAAAGATAAAGAATTGGTCAAGCCTAATGTAAGCAAAACGTATTAGCCAGTTTAATCTACTAAAACGTAGGTATTGTTTATGAGTGAAATGATTGTTTTACTTTGTTGGTGATATATCATTCTTAAGTTTAGGTGTGTCTTCTCCCTAAACTCTAGGTTTGTTTTTTAGTTAACCCTATCATAATTAGCAAAACCCGCATAAAGCATTCATAGTTGATTATAATCTATCTAGGAGACAATATTGGTGAACACTTCGGCTTTACTAACTTACTGCTTAACGGCTATTTATATACTAATAGTCCACTGTCCAGATCTTCACCTAAAGAAACATAATGTTATGTGTAATCCTAGGTCACCACTTAGTCTACCTATTCACTTAACCAAAGGTACAAACAAGTCATTAATATTATGATCCTATTACTCTAGATATATAAACGACTATATGTAGTTCTATCCCGGACTCTAGCTAATGCGATTTTTGTAGTCCTAGATCCAGTTAAATGATAGGTTAAACACATTCTTAAGCACATAAACGAGTATGAAGTGATAAACATGATCAACATGCAACGAATAAGCAAATAATCAATATAAACAAACCAAACATTAAATTGTCATAAACATGGCTAATACCTAAAGGTATTAGCTGAAAGTCATTGTAACAATACACGAATTCATAGATGAACGATTAAACATTAAGCTAACCGAACGCGTATATAGAGTGTAGAGATTACAAGGGGTTTTCTATGGATTGGAGCACTTTGCAGGACCTTCTTGGCTTCTTAAATCTTCTGAGAATCGAACTTGGTGGTTAAAAGCATAATGAAAACCGAGTTTAGGGTTTTCTATTTATAAGTTCTGGAAAAAGGTCGATACGCCGTATTGAAATGGTTCGATACAACGTATTGGGGTAACTTGGCGTGGGCTTCATGATTATTATATTCTAGAATATTCATAAACTGTCACTGAATACGGCGTATGAGTCTTCTAGATACGGCGTATAGCTCTCTTTTTGTCATGGATGTCTTGTGAAGTTAGGGCACGGATATGCCGTATCTTCTTGATGTATACGGCGTATTGAGGTAAAAGTAGTTGGTTCTTCTCCATTGACCAAAGTATTATATACGGCGTATCGTTGATGTGGATACAGGGTATTCTTCAAAGTTAGGCAATGGACTTTTAGTTCGTCAAAGTCTTGGATATGGCGTATGCTTTTAGAATGATACGACGTATAGGTTTTCATAATCAGTAGACTTTCTTGAACTCTTTGTTTGTGCTCCAAAATGCGTTTTAGCTAACTTTCACCAAATGCTCAATAATTACTGCAATTAATAAATATAATTAATTAAGTACCAATCTATTATACTAAAAGATTCAACCCCTTAATTTAATGGGACTGTATCTTTAAATGCTCACAACTCAAAAGTGTAGTGTAATTCATCCATTAAAAGCTTAAGTCATTAATCTTCCTAACTCCCATGCCAAGATGAAGGTGAAGAGTTGTTGCAGTTATGACCCCCTTCTCCCTTTTAACTATCTCCTGCAGTTACAACCCCATAACCCCGCCAACAATCATGGGTTAAGATGAAGACCAATCTCAGATTTTCCACTTCTTGCACTTATAATTAAACACACACATACTGATTTCGAGCTGTGTGTGGGTAATGAGGTAAGACTTTTTCCTATAAATTTTGAGTAGGTTTTCATGTTTTTTATTTTAATTTCTTTTTGATTTTGAAATTAGGTTTTATGTGAGAATTGGTGGTTTTGTTAATTTTGTTCATAAGCCTTTTTGGTTAATGTTCTTTTTTCATTCTTTTTATCATAGATCAGTCTCACATCTAAAAATCAAGAAAACAGGAGAAGAAGATTGTTGTTGTGATTAACTGCCATTGTTTATCCGCAATCTATTTTGTAAGTTTCAAAACCTTAATTTTGATATAAATGTTTGGAAGAGTGTGTTGGGGTTTAAATAAAAGGGGTGTTTGGATAAGATTATTTGAATAAAGAATTTAATGGCTCATTGCATCATGTAGCTAGGTAGTAGGAGCGGAAGATTATGGGAAATCAGTTTGAGCATCAAAATCCATGAACATAAAAAATGGTACTAATTTTTTTATACAAAATTCGGTCTTATTTATATAAAAATTAATTCTTTAAATCATGGTTTTGTCATAATTGTCAACTTGAAGTTGCAGGCGTGATTTAAGCTAAAAAGTGGTATTGCATTATCGTTTAGTCTGATGAGCTTTATACGGGGAGTAAAGAAGAGACGATTACACTTTGGAATATCCGATCTCGATAGGTTGATGTTTTTTCTTTAATATCAGCACTTCAGGAAATGTTGTTTGGATTGCTTAGTTTATAATACGTGTAGTGTACTTGAAAAATCGATAATAGGCTGCAAAAGATAGGTATATAACAATAGTAGCAAATTTGGATATTTGTGTTGCTACAAATTTGAGGGATCCATCATAGGAATTGATGATAAGCATAGCCAGAGGAAAATAAGATTATTTGCACTTTATTTTGATGGAATTTGTTGATTAGCGGGTGTTTGTATATGCTTTCTCTAAGTCATTTTATGGTTTTATCATTTTTTAAGCATATGAAGATAAAGACTATAACATAAATCTCTGCGGTTGAACTTTATAGGGTACAACCTGCGATACGAGGAATTACCATAAGAATTGATGATAGGCGTCCCCAAAGGAAGGTAAGATCATTTACATTCTTTTAGTGGAATATCTTGATTACATGGTGTTTGGATATGCTTTTTGAAAGTGATAACATAATAGACCAGCGGAGATTGATATTTGCCGGAAAGCAAGTGCTCCAAATCCTTATTACGATCCATATCATTTTTCGTTTAATTAGTTGATTAGAATGAAATTTGTATCGAAACATATTACATCTAATAACGTTTTGTTTAATTATGCAGGGAGGTTCCAACAAAGGCTATTTTCCAAGCATGAGGGATGAAATTCCTATGATGTACGTTCAGATGCGCGCTATAATATCATCGTTGAATACTTGACCGTTCTCCCAAGGCTACATGATGGTGACGTATCAAGCTACTTTCTCAATAATGCGAGGGAGAAAGCACATGTAGTTGCTTCTTAAAATGGTTTGCCAAACACCTTCATCTGTTTATCTTCGTTATGTACGTGCGGTAATGACCCTCTTAACACAATCCCAAACACCCAAGCCTTTGAATTTACGCTTTCTAGGCTGCCTAATATTTAGTGTAGGCTGCTATAGATGTCATACGTGAAAAAAAAGTTATTTTCAAAATATGGAAATGGTGATTAGCTGCATTATAGAGAAAAACAGTTTTCCGAGGCGGGTATGTGTTTTTAAGGCGTAGTTCTGCAAACCCGTAATCTGTTTTGCAAACTCAGTCGGAAAAAATACATTGCAAACCTTATAGGTGTATATGTCGTAAACCTTCGTACAGTAAGAACTAAGTGTCATTACTAACCTTATAATATTTACCCTGCACGGTAAATATTTGGTAGCCAGCTTATAGTATAGTAAGAAGTAAATGTAGATGCGTTGGACTAACAAATTTAGTATGCACCAAGTAGGCCAAAAATACAGACACGCAATATATACTTAGAAGTGGTGACATGTCTTTTTTGCATACTTGCATTTACTGTCATTACAGAAGTGCTAACATCTTTTGTTACTGCATCAATTTTTGTAGTCTTTTACACAGGTCGTGGATTGAAAAAATATGAGTTTTATTGAACACTTCAGCTTGCCAATGAACACAGAGTCTTAGAATCATTGTAAAAGAGTTTAAAACACACTCACTTAATCTTTCATTGCAGTGGCTGGATCATGTAATTGCATGTGTATGCTAGAGTTAAGACGCAAAAAAATCTGATCATCATGACTTCAAAGCAGATGAAACACAATCACACATTGAAATACTATCTTCTGCAATGCCTTTTGATACATCCAATTATCATATTCATATTGTTTTGAATCCCATAATCACTCTCAAAATGCATTCCCAAACACCCCTTTACTCAATCTAATATGATGTTGTACGTTATATGGTGTTGTTTGTTATAGAGCAAGGTTGAAGACCTTGAGCTAGAGGGGCATATCGATAGCATGTATCAGTTATGTCAAGATCCTAAACATTCTTATTTGATTGCTACTGCATAAAGTGACAAAACTGTTCGATTATGGGTTATTGGAAGTAGTCGCGATTACATGTAAGTTTCAGTCCAGTTCATGTATTTGTTTTTATCGGCCTTGAATAGTTTTTAGTTTGCATAGCTAATAATTTGTGTATTTTGGTTATTGATACATTGAATGAGAAAATCCCTCAACTCAGTACCATCAAACCATTGTAGGAAAACCCAATCATTTGGCCAAATGAATCTGGCTTTTAACTGAAATAAATATTATATCTTTTATTAAGATTTTGCAATATAAACTTGGAGATGTAACTTCCAAGTATCATGTTCTGGTTATTAAACCAAAGCAAAGGCTCAAAGCAACATTCTTTTGCTACAACTTGTTGTCTTTTGCAGGTTTGGATCCCTTCGCCTCAATGAGCTTTAGCATCAACAACATCAGCAACCCACTTTATCAGTAGCAGCATCTAGCTTTAGCAACAACAACATCAAGCTGCATTAATAATCAGCAACGCAAGTAGCTTCAGCAGCAAGCAGCTTCACCAACAATAAGCAACATGTATTTTTTTCATGTTTTCATGAAATTTTACTATATTTTGGTGTGAAAACCATTTATTTTTTTATGTAAAGAATGCTTTAGATTAATAAACAGATGAGTGATTTTCCTTTAACAACAATTATAATCAAGTATTAATGGTCCAGTGAAGATATTTTATGTTTGTTCATTTTATGCTTCTACTTCATGTTTGTTTACATAGTTCTTCCCTTTATCTAATTTTTGTTTGTATGATTTTCTGATTATCACGTGAAGAGTTGGAAATTTGATTTGTATACAGTCTATATAAATAGTGAGTTTATAATTAATGAAAATAAACATTAGGTGTAGAACACACAGTTAACGAAATTACTTACTTAATACTACTTTTGTTAAACCTTATTTTGACATAGCCATGACGTTTATTCGTCCTTTATCAAAACCTATAACTGCTTTTGTTAAACCTTATTTTAAAAAGTTATTTTATCACTATTTAGCTTAACATTCATACAGGGATCAAACGTTCACGTTAAACTCAGATACCCCACTACAATTGTATGGGTAATAACCCAATCCAACAAAGGAATCAACATTCGACAAAATCACGATGCAAGCGACCATTATACGCACACCATGCAAAAAAAAATTGACACAAGCCGTGTGCAACGCACGGGTCTGCATGACTCGTATATTATAAAACCTTACAAAAAGTGGGAGTGCTCGGGTAAAAGCATTAAGTGCGACCCGCTCAGCCTAACCCGATCCAAAACCCGTCCGCATTAAATGCAAACCGCCTGATAATTAAATGCAACTCGTTCCTTATTAACACGTTGTGTACAATGCCTGCTTATTCACAATCCACTAACACACTAATAACACATTCATCTGCCACAAACACACTCACAACACACTCATCTGCTACAAACACACCTCTCTATCTCTCTCGCTCTCTCTTTAAAACCGATCAAAAAATTGGTTACAGTGTCTCTCTGACAGCATGTTGGGTTGTGAATTTACCATGGTGGTTATGTTGGGTTCTTGCGGCTGATTACACTATGTGTTGATTCGTTGTATGGTTGGGCTCTTGATTGATTGTATGGTTGGGTTCCTGGCATTGAAAATCGTCTGCGAACATACGAAAAGGTATAAATTGTTTATATAAAAGTTAAAAACAAAAAAATAATTGTTTAGGGTTTTTTTTCAATTTTAGGGTTTTTGGAATTAGGGGTTGGTTATAATTTCTGGGTTTTGTTGGAATTATGGGTCGGTTTCGTTGGAATTAGGGTTGGGTTGTGATATGTACTGAAATTGGGTGTTTGGAACTAGGGGTTGGCTATAATCTATGGCTTTTTTAGAATTAGAGGTCACACATTTGTTACTGAATGTTTGGCATGTGTTTGGGTTATGTTGTACTATTGCTTCTGTGGTTTGCGTGTTTGCGGATGATGATAGGAGAAAGGGACCCGTATCTTGGCGGGGCATCACGAAGACATGTTTGCAGCCATGGCAGGTCACATACCCTTTTATCCGATTTCCAACTCGCAAGGCTGAACTAAACGAAATATGTTGTTACGGTAATTTGTGTCTTACTGAATAGTGTTTTGTACAATGTTATAAGGGTGAAAGCGACCTGTATCTTGGTGTATCTTGGCAGGGATTCACAAATTCGTGTTTGCAGCCATGGCGGGTCGGGTACCCTTAAATCTGAACTTAACGGTTTCTTCAGGCTTATACACAATCATATTGGCACTTTTAACAACGGCAAAACACTATAGATAATGTACATATTACTGTTCATATTAGACACAAATTACAGGATGGAAAATGCTGAAACATAGTAGGTACTTATGAGCTGTCATAGCTTTAGATGCTCTCCTAGTCAGTTGTTGTAGTTATACCGAGAGCGTCTTAGTTCTATGCCAAACGATTATTTATGAATTGGTTCCAACAAGCAACCCAAACACCCTCATATTAGCTTTCAGTTGAGATGTGATGATCTATCCTTACTCATCTGAGTCTTCAAGGGTGGGATTGCTTATTAATTTACTTTATAGCGCTTTGATATGTTAGACAAGCAGTTTTGAGACTTTTGATAAGTGGACTGCAATTGATTATTAATATTCTGCTTATTTGAGGGTCAAAAAAGGTGTTCGGGCTTTATGGGTATTCCCTCTATGTTCTGATACATTCAAAGGGTTGGCTATAATATGTGGGTTTTGTTGGAATTAAGGGTTGGTAAAGCAACCCATATCTTGGCGGGGTATCACGGATTCGTGTTTACAGCCATGGCGGGTCGGATACCTCTTTATCCGGTTCCAGAGTCGCATATATGAGGTAAACAGTTTCTTTAACCTTATATACAATCTTTATGGGGCATGCGTTTGTGGCAAATGAGTGTGTTTGTGGAAGATGAATGTGTTATCAGTGTGTTAGTGGATTGTGAATAACCTTGTACATAAGACTGTTCATACAGACACAAATTATTGTAGCAACATTATTCTATTACTTTTGAAAACCGCATCGGGTACACAAAAGAATCGGGCTGGCTGGCAACAAATTTGGTTATGGTATCTTTTGTTTGTGGATAACCGATTATTTATGAGGCATATTCAGTGTGGTTCTACTTTAGGCGATGATGACAACTATCACTAATGGCGCGTTGTTTCTTGGTGTACCTAGACTGGCGGGGCAGCCAAGTCGTACATGTGGCTGCAGCCGTTTTGGTGCCCTGAATACATCGTTGTATTTCTTAGTCTGAGCCTTGCTTGAGCCTAAAAAAAGTTCGTATTCCTTTTCTTTGCATTTCAGAGTTGACAAGACAAGCGCAACAAGATGAGAATTAGTTCTAAGGAAATGACAAATTTAGCAGATAAAATGGAAATCAAGCGTTAAGAAGGTTAGTTTCAACTTATGTTAAAATAGGCTTATAAAAATGATAGGGAATGTTATTCGGCTCAAATTCAACCGAAACTGAGCTTGTCAAACGGGCTAGGTTCAGATTAATTTATAATTTTAATGGCAGATTAACTAAAGTTTATAATTTAGGTTTCAGACAATCAACAAGCGAAAGTTGGGTTCAAGTATTGTCAAGAGTCTGCTAGGCTGTGGAGACGACTGAGTTGGAGGAGTTGTTGGAGATGGGTGATTGTGTGGCGCAGCACCGTGTTAATTGTTTGTTTACCAAGGCTTGTTTGTTTTTACCAATGTCTTCGTATATCATCATTGGCCTCTATGGTAATGATTCTTTATTATCACTCATTTTTAGATGGTAATTTGGGTCACAAAATAAAATGACAAGGTCGTCGCGTCTTTAGATCAACCACCACAGCTGGACAAGTCACCGAGGGACTGGTCTGTAGGTGTTGTATCTGCAAAGATTTATTGTCTGATGTCTTTGATATCATATAAAATAAGGTATGATTACAAAGTTTGGCATCCAAAACTCACTTTAATGTTGTAATATGCAGGTTCGTTTTGAATCGTTTTTTATAGTGTGGACTATGAGAGATGGAGGGAGCGTGTCGTTAAAGATTAGGTTCATTCAAACACTATTGCAGGTATGATTAAGATTATTGCAATTATTTTAAAATATTTTTTTGGCGTTAGGGAAAAACGTAGATGCACATTCTTAGCCACTTATCTGGTCCTAGAACAAGAAAACATATAATTAATACATAATATTTTACTAAAAGGCTATAATTCGAACCTCATTTTTAGAATCTGTTCTGATGTTCATGACTGATGTTTACGCCTGATTTCTATCCAATCAATTAATCCCCCTGATGTTTACGCCTGATTTCTAAGGCTGCATATATTGTTATTAAGGAAAAATTTAACGGATATACATTTAAAATGTTATTGGTGACTATGCCAAAAAGTTGCTTACGTTTTGGATGAAAAGTGTATGATAATCAATATTTGAATGGTCAATTCATCAAATAGGTAACTATGCCAACAAAATTAGAATGTTTATTTGTACTAGCTGTTTGTATTGCAAAACGAACTACTATAAGTTTTTTGTTATTAGGAACCGATAATGAGACTTTAGGTAGCATGTTTTAAACGATCCTTCTTATACGTCTAGGCCTATATAATAGTGCTTTCTTTTTTATTGTTTTCTAGCTTTTGGACCTGCTCTTAGTTTGCTGAAATAAATTTTGCAAAACATGATATTTGCTAAATTTTTTGAATGCTTTGGTTTACGTGGAAGTAAAGTCAACGTTACCGTATAATGCGTTGACAAGGGTGTCAAGATTGACACGTATAAGTCTTTTATGGTCTGCAATCTAAAAATAAAGCTCATAGCCTCATATACTCTTCCACTGTATGGGAACCATTTATCCATACTTTCCCCTCTCCTTCCAAATTCCATGAATTTACAGCTTAATCTATTCTAACCTATGATATAGATACTTGACTTACATTAATGAAATGTATATTATACGTGTCCATGTTCATGTAATAAACATAACATGAACTTGGACATGTATAACATAAAACATAAACTAATCTGTTGGGTATTTTCTTAGTCCATGAGGATTAAGAGCCCAACACATTGGGGCCCATCTTGGGTCCATTTAGTCCTTATTTAGGGCATCCTTATGCTCATTATAAAGGGTGAAAAACAAAAGAGAAGAGAGTAAGAAAAAAAAAGATTTTTCGGAGTTCTTATCACCCAAAACCCAGCAGCAGTGTTTCGTCGATCCCTGGAGTTTGCACCGTCGGATCGTCA
>BQNB010073424.1:3641-32120 GCA_026074375.1 Tanacetum coccineum
CAAACTGCATCAGCATAGGAAATAGCCAAATAGCCATTTTCTAGCTCAATTATCAGAGGGTAATAGTAGTTATTAGGTTTTGATTTTCATAGCACAATTAGATTATAGGTCGTTTTTCATCTATTTGGACTTATTTCATAAAAATCAGCTTATTTGTCTACCTGTTTTTAAGCTGCAAATCATCATTTTGTCTTTTCAAACCAAAAAGTTCACTCAGTATGAACTGAGTGATAACAGTGTTTTTAACCAGCTTTTTCTTTGATCATTTGAGTTTAAATTCCTTTTCAAAAGTTGTTTTAAGTAATTCTTTGTACAAGCTTTAAGGTGGTATAGGCAAATAAGCCATAAGGATCTTTTTGCTTATTGGAAAATAAGCTCAAAGTTGTTAGTTGTCTGTTTTGAATCCAATTTTCTCATAAGTGCTTATTTGAATGTTTCACCTATGGCTTGCTCTTTTTGCTTATTTCTTACTTAGATTTGATTATTAGAATAGTTATAGGGTATTGGTAGCTTAATAGGTCCTAGTTTTTAGTATAATTAAATTTTCTAGCTAGCTTAGTTTAGTAAAAAGCAAAATTTCCTTTTAAAGTCTAAACTGTCTGCTTTTAAGCCATTTTTCCAGCTTATTTTCTAGTTTTCAGAAAAAGTTTCTTTTACAAATTTTGCTTATTTATAGATATTTTACAACTTTGTATTTAAAAGTTTTTACAAAAATAAAAAAAAAGGTAAGAGGGGAAATCCAGGGTGAGCAAGGCTCGAACCCTGGACCTCTACCCTCCTCAACCTTTTTAATGCCTCAACACAACACACTCACACCACTGCGCCCTTGGTACTTTTACGTCCTAAGGTGCAACAACAATTCATTTAACACCCTTTTAAACTTGTTTTTATAAAAAGCACTTCGTGTGCTGTTTAGCTTTTTCCCAGCTTATTAAGTTTAGCTTTTTAGGTTTTTATAATTTTTCTGCATTCTTTGTTACCTTAGCTACTTTTTGTAATTTTCTTAAATTTTTAATTCAAAGTTTGGCATTTTTAATCATTTATTTTTATTAAAACCTTTAAAAAATCATAAAAATTAGAAAAATAATCAAAAAAATAAAATTCTTTTTTATAAAATTTTCTTTTATCATATTTTAGGCTTAGGATTTAAATTTACTTTCGTAGGGTTTTAATTTAAAATTTTCACTTTTTAAAGAACGGGATTTGACCCCGTTCTCGTTTTCTTCATTTTTACTTTAAGCACCTTCGGTTTAGTATTTCCTTAACTTTTTCTTACAAGTTAGTAATTAGGATTAGGAAAAGTTTAAAAATAATTCTATGTTTAATTTTTGATAAATTAGGTTTTAATTGTCTTATTTTCTTTAATTCCCATTTACGTTTTTACGTTCTCGAGTTTTAATTTTTAATTTTTTTATATTTACATGCTTTACATTTTTTATTCGTTTTTATTAGTAGATATAGAAACCAATTCAAAAATCTTTGAAACCATTCAAAACGCGCGATCACGGACTTAACCGATTTTCAATTCACGCTTCGTCGAGGGAAAACGACCCGGGAGGTTTTTGAGACAACTTTGGTTAAAAGTTTGTTTCTCGAACCCGATGAAAAATACTTACTATACTATTATTGACTAATCCTTATATACTTATATATATATTTATATATAGAGTGTGTTTTGGAGCGGATCAATTTTTGGCGCCGTTGCCGGGGAAGAGTGTTACGATTATCGTGTTTCGTTCGAAGATTAGTGTTTTGAAGAACCTTCCTCGTGAAGTTATCGTTTTTTATTTGTGAATATTTTCTTAATAAAACTATAAAAATACAAAAATATTTTACACTTCTATTTTTTTTATTAAAAATAACCGTTTGTTAATCATTGTTACGGCTCACCTTTAGATTACGTGTTATAAGGGAAGTTTAAGGCGGGTTTGATCCTAAGAACATCACCCAAAAGGAGAAGGGTTATTCTAAATAGCGCATCGCGCTTACCAACTCCTCCGCTTTCTTGTACGTATTTTTAGAGAGCTACCGTGCACGTTTAACTTTCGGTTACCAAAAATATTTTTCTTTCTTATTTTAATTCCTTTTCTTATGAATTATTTTCAAAATCTAAAAATATTCTCCTTTACCCTCAAATCCGTTTAATTCTTTCTTCTTATCCTCTTATCCGTTTAATTCCTCAACATGTCTTCGTATAACCATTTTGGTTGCTTGTGTTGTGGAGGTCCGTTTAATGGTGGAAACTGTCCGAGCTGTAGCAGTGTAGGATCCGGAAATGAGTTTGTCTATGACCCAAATCCTTATTCTTATAATGAAACACCGAACTTCTTCAACCAACCTCCACAACACCAATACGAGATATACTCGTGTGAATTTTGTGGAGGGAACTCTCATCCGGGCTTCGATTGTCAAACAGGGAACACACCCGTCTTTGATCAGGGTCCCTGTTACAATCAAGACTTTGGATTTAACCAACCTCTACATTATTCTCCGAGTCAGCCACAACAATTTCCTTGTGAAAATTGCGGGGTTCTTCATGAAAATTTTCAGTGTCAACCGATGAACCAAAATTATGATCCTAATTTTTGTTATAATCCGATTTATTCCGGTTTTGACCAATATCAACCCCCGCAGTTTCCCGTAATTCATCAACCTCCTCAAGCAACGGATACGGAAATGTTGCAAGCTAGAGAAAACTTAATGGAAACTATTCAAGCCTTTTTAAAGGAGTATGATCATATACCTCCTGAAGAAAAGTGCATGGCTTTATTGCTAGCTGAGGAGAGATTTCTTAAAATTAAGCAAGCTGTGGAAGAAGAGCAGAATCAACCTGAAGTTATGCAAGAATTGCTACTTAAACTTATGAAAGATTTGCAAATTCTTAATGGAATTCAACCAAAACAAGAAAAACAGGCAGAGCAGGAGGAGCCGGCAGCTCAAAGTTTTCTTCTAAATTGGAATTTTCCTATGGCTGATGATGATGAGTATACTATTATATATAGAAAGCCTAAAGCAATCACACCCGACTTACCAGCCGAGGAGCCCGATAACTCTCTAAGTATGGGGGACGAGCATCTTAACACTATTCCGGAAACGGAAAAGTCTAGTGTTGAGAACCTTGTCCCAATCCCAAGTGAGTTTAAGGGTATTTTCGAAGATATTTGTGATATGCCGTCTTGTGATGATTTTGATGCCGAATGTGGACTTATTAACTCTTTGCTTAGTCGAGATAGTTCGATCACATCTCCTAAGATTGACTTTCTTCCCGAGGAGTTCACGGGTGAACTCGATTTTATTAATCTAATTTTACCGAGAATTGATGAAGAAGAAGGAGAAATTGACAATGATATTCTTCAAATAGAGGACGAGATTCTTCGTGAGAAATTATTAAACGCAAATCATCTCGTTGATAAGATCAAAGCATTGAAACTCACTCCATCTATTCCTTTTGTGCATGAAAATCCCTCCTCTTCTCCTATTCCAGTTGTGGATAGTGATTTTCTTGTAGAGGAGGTTGATACATTTCTTATTCCAAAAGACTCGATACCTCCAAGTATTGAGAGTGATTTAGACTCGGAGGGGGATATCGTTTTTCTTGACAACTTACTTAACGATGATCCTATTCCAGAATATGAGCGTTTTAGCTTCGACATTGAGCCCGATGCACCCGTGATAAACAATTTTGATGAGCTTAATGAAGATGAATGTTTTGACCCAGGGGGAGGTGAGATTGATGTTTCTCAAAATATTGAAGATGACGATTCCTTCACATTTGTCATTCATACTTTTCTCCCGTATTTTACCTACCCTGTGGATTCTCCTTTACTTCTCTCCACCGGGAGTGAAGACACCATTTTTGACCCCGGCATCTCCACTTAGAGCCGGTGGCATCTCATCGGGATGGAACTTTCATGTGCTTTAATGTTTATCCAAACATTAATGAAAGCCCGATTGAGATTTTCTCTTCCATTCGCTTTCCCCTTGGACAACTTAATGCGGGGATCGAGTCAAGCTATGTGACTCGGTTACCAAAAACAAAGCGCTTTGTGAGAGGCACCCCATGCTTATCTATCTTTCTTCTTTCTTATTTCTAATGTGATGTGAGGAGTTGTACTCTTCCGATTCTTGTTATTTGTGCTTGTGATTGTTTGTAGGATGGAACCAAAATTTTTGCAGACTCTCGTGTTCGGTGTTTTGTTCCGGTCCACTTGAGCTTCCTAGCCTTTGCTTGCCATTAGTTTGGGGAAATCCGATACCCTAGATTATTATCAACTAACATCTATCTTTTAGCATACTTCATAAACGGCTTAATATTTTTGTGATAATTTATCCATGCTTGGATTATGCATTCGACTTTTTGAGTTCTAGTATGGGGTTTTAAGTCTTAGACTAGGAAACATTGAGGACAATGTTTAATTTTAGTATGGGGTAGTATATCTTCGATATGATCTTACCTACCTTTGCCCGTTGTTCTCACGTACCCCGTTTTCCCACAAAAATTTTAAATTTTTAAGTATTAATATCTAGTTTATTGTTCATATATATATATAAAAAAGTTGAAAAATAGAAAATAGTTGACACGAATGTAGGTTTTCCGTTGGTGAGAACGAAAAGTAAATTTTGACCCGACCGGTTTTATATCTTAGCTTTCTCCTTAACGTATATAGATTGATTTTTGCTAATCTTTTATACAAGGAGCTATAAAACGCAAGTCTAGCTTAAAAAAGTCAAGACTTTGCAAGTTCCCATAATTGATTTTAAATATGCAAAGATCGATTTATTAGGCTAAGTATTCACGAGTTTCTTTATTAGAAATTTTAAATTGTGAAGAACAAGAGATGATAGAGTAGAGTATAAGTTTTGATGCTAAACATAGAATAGTTGGATTTCTTTTTCTTTTTTAAAGGGCTCATATAAGGTTAAATGGTGGCTTTTTGTCCCATCAGCCGGGGGGGGGGGGGGGGGGACAGATTAATAAACGTTATATTATTGTTGAATAAATAAGTTTCTTTGGTTTTGCCGAGTCTTAGGTTTAGATCACTTCATAGAAGATTTCCTTCTGGTGACAGTAAGGTACGCATCGGAGGTATTTGTCAGTGTTGTGGGGAAAAAATAGTCTCCTGGACATGGTCGGCTCGCATACCGATGTGGCATGTTGTTAAAAAGACCACCAGGACTTGGAAATTTGGCTCATAATAATTAATAATTATGAAATTAAATCGAAGACGAAAATTAAGACTTTTGGGATCATTGGTCGGCTCGTCATACCGATGTGACAGTCGTTTTAGGGGTGGAGGTAATAATAACATAATAAAAATCTGTGGGGCTGATAAAAGTTTTACTGCCTCTTGCCGGCTTACAAAAACCGATGTTGGTAGTTTCTATAATTTAGCGCACATAGTAATAATAATCCGAGACTGATAAAAGTTTGATGCATCTTGCCGGCTCACAACCGATGTTGCAGCCTTCTAAAAGGTCGAGGAATTCACCGAGGTCGAAATAAGACTCCTGGACCATGGTCGGCTCGCATACCGATGTGGCAGTTGTTTAAAGGACCGAGGTTTAATAATGTTGCTATAATAATAATAATAAGAAGAATAAAGCCAAATTTCGACTCCGGGGTTATCTAAATAAAGCCTCCGTCTCTGGACTCGTAGTTGAGTTGTTTCGGATGAAATAAAAAGGATAACCCCTAAATCATGTGAATTTAGAACCTTAATGTGGACTTTATTTTCACCACATCGTCTCTTTAGGAAAGGATTTCAAACTATTAATGGTCTAAACCGGGTTTACTTTATTAATAAGGACATAATTTATTTGTCACCAATAATAATAATAAAATCCTTAGAGGAAATTAGGAATAAGGGAGGAAAAGTAAGTACACAATTAGCTTTTATGAGTAGTGTTAGCATCATAACTTGTATTTTACAATGATCTTGTTTTTAAGCTTGGCTTGGAGGAGTGAAAGTCGGGGACGATGAATTTATCCATTTGGACACTTTTTGTGCTTTTTGTTCCGTGATCCTAAAAGTTATCAATGAATAATGAAAGCAATACATTATGTCACACATGAATAAGTTGTAAGTTGTAAATTATGAAAATCATAAAAATGGAAAAATATTGAAAAAATAGGAAAGCGGGGTGTTTTAAAACTTGTGATTTCTTAACTTTCCCCACAAAAGACTTTACTACTTTTTAAAGGATTAGTTTGGGGAGGTTTTGAGGTATTTGGTTTTAGAGCATATAATATTACGTGAGGACACGACAATCACTTAGTTTGGGGAATTTTGATATGTGAGAAATCACATATCCGTTTTATACTAAAAATGACCTTAAAATGATCAAATTGTGCAAATTATGCTTGTATATTGCTTGTTTTGTCATTTGTGATGTGTAGGGACGGATATTGCAAATATCATAAGAAAAGAGCCAAAACCGGGCAAAAACGAACACGAGAACGGATAGAGTGCACAAGAGCCGGAAGTTTTCTAGCAAAAGGTCAACAAAAAGTCAACAATGGTCAAACCTTGGTCAACCACAAAAAGACAAAACCTTTAGAAAACCAAAACAACCCTCAATGTTAAACAAAATTCATAAATGGTCCTTGAAAAACTAACACCGTTAGTCCTTTTAATATAAAAGGCTAACGGTCGTTATCTTTTTAACTCCAAAACCATTTAACCGGCCCAAACTCTTTTATAAAGCCCAAGTCAAACAAAGTCAAACAAAAGATACAAGAAAAGAAAAGGGCGCCAATCCCTTTTACTGTTCACCCGTCTTCCCCCTTTTACCCTGCACCAAAATTACCTTCGTTTAATGACAAATAACCCTTCTAGAAGCAAATCACTGACACCATCTGACACTCAGGTGTCCACGTTGGCAATCCCAATGCTTCTGATTGGCTAAGTATGCGTGTAGAGCTTTCAACGGGTGAGATCAAGTGACTAGAAAGCAGTTATGGATTAATGGTCGAGATTAAATGAAGGAGGAGCGTCCCTGGATCTAGAATCATCTCTTCAGGGTTATAAATAGCTCACTTGGATCACACAACAAAAGACAACTAGGAGTAGGATTAGATTAGTAGTTTAAATTAGCTTATTAATTACTTTTTCAGCTTATCATCATTTATTTTATGGAATTTCCTTCTCAGCAATGTAATTTCCTTTTTCATTTAATAAAATCAAGTTTCTTTAATTCATGTCTTAAATATAAGTTCACATTTATGCAAGTTACTTTAAAATCTGTTTACGTATTACTTCATAAGCTCTTATAAGCTCTTTACTTCTACTTAAGCTTTCTCAGATTCAGTTAAGCCTAAAAAGCTTAACTGGATAAGGTTTAAATTTCATATCACTCCAAAATTTTACCTCAGCTAGTTATGGAAGGGAAGCCAGACCTGGATGGGCTTCCAAGAATCATAAATAAGTGGAGCTTGTTGAGTAGCTCCTCGAGCCATTTATTAAGCCTTGTTTAAGCTAAGGCTTATGTAAGTTCTGTTTTTACCTTTTAAAGCTCTACTTTGCAATTCAGCTTATTATTGCTTATTGTCTGTTTAATATTGCTTAGATTAGCTTATTTCTGTCTATTATTGTCATTTATTGCTTATATTGTTAATTCGATAGTTTAGATCTTAATCTGCAAGTTTATTTTATAAAACAGTGAAAAAACTAAAAATATTTGCATAGTTTAGTAGCTTATTTTTTTGGCTTATCTGCTTGTTTAAATATGCTTATTTAGTCTGTTTTTAGCTATCTATCATCTGGTATTTGTAATTTTTGCTTTAAATCTCAATTTTATAAGCTTAGTATGAATATAAGCATTTTAAAGGAGTGTTTGGGTCAAGGCAGTACTAACTTGATTTAGTACTGCCAAGGCTCTCTTGGTTCTTTAAATTGAATTTATAGTTCATATTTAGGTTTATTAAGTAAGGGTTTAAGGTTTTTATAAGTTTAAATCAGTTTTCAATCATGTTAGTGAGTTGTAATTAAGATCTGATAGCTTAAATTCAGTTTCTTATGCATTTTAAGCTCAAATTAGTTTTAGTTGTTTTCATGGCTCATTTTGCTCTTGTTTTTGTGCTTAAAGTAGTATAGAACTAAGGTTTTTAGCCTGCATCTATTGGTTTTAAGTTTTGACTTTAAATTTGTAATCTGCATCAGATAGTATAAGCCCTTAAGGCCATTTTTAAGCTTAAAATTCAGATAGTTAGGATAGTTTTTAGCTTTTTGAAACTTATTGTTCAAGTAGTTCATAGGTAAGTTTAGAACTGTTTTAGCTTGTTTTATAAAAATTAGCTTATTTGCCAATCTGTTTTTAAGTTTGAAAACTGTCCTTTGTCTTTTCAAAAATTGACTCAGTGCATACTGAGCCAAACAGCTTTTTCAAGTTGCTTTTTCATAGTTTAATTGAATTTCAAAATGCTTTTCAAGAATAGTTTTAAATAGCTTTTTGGCCAAGCTTTAAGCTGGTATAAGCTATAAGTCCATAAGGATCCGTTTGTGTGCTTAAAAATAAGCTCAAAGTTGCTTAAAAGTCTGTTTGGTATTCAGTTTAGTAATAAGTGCTTATTAGTGCTTTTCAGCTTATGGCTTGTCATTTTAGCTTAAGTTTAGTCCAAATAGCTTATTAGGGTAATGTTAGGTTAGTCATAGCTTATTTTATTAAGTTTAAGCTTATTCCAAGCTTATTTTGTTCTTTGAGTTTTTATAAAGTTTAAAAAGAGTTAAAGTGTTATCTGTTTTAAGCTCTATTCAGCTTATTTAGTGACTTACAAAAAAGTTGTTTTCACAAAAATAGCTTATTATAAGCTGTTTTATAATTTTGTTTTTTTAGAGTTTTTGCAAAAATAAAAAAAAAGGGAAGAGGGGAAGTCAAGGGTGAGCAAGGCTCGAACCCCTAACCTCTACCCTCCTAAACCTTTATAACACTCAACACAAGACACCACTAACCACTGCTCCCTTGGGACTTTTACGTCTCAAGGTGCGTCTTTTATTCTTTTATAGACGTTTTTGAGTTTTGTTATAATAAGCACTTCGAGTGCTTATTTGATTTTTCCCGACTTATTTAGTTTAGCTCTTTAGGATTTGATATTTTTCCTGCATCCTGCTTATCATAAGCTACTTTTAGAAATTTTCTAGGATTTTTAGCTTAAAGTTTTATAATTTTCGTGAATTAATTTTGTTAAAAACTTTAAAAAATCATAAAAAATAGAAAAATAATCAAAAAAATAATTTTCTTTTTTATAAAATTTTCTTTTATCATATTCTAGGCTTAGGTTTGAAATTTACTTTCGTAGGGTTAATATTTTGAAAGTTCATTTTTTAAAGAACGGGATTTCATTTCCGTTCTCGTTTTCTTCATTTTTTTACTTTACGCACCCTCGGTTTAGGATTTCCTTAGCTTTTTCTTACAAGTTAGTAATTAGGATTAGGAAAAGTTTAAAAAATCATTTTTAGGTTTAATGTTGGTTTTAATTGTAGCATTTTTAATTCCCGTTTACGTTTTATGCTTACGTGTTTAATTGTTAAAAAACATTTTGTCTACTTATTTTCGTGCATTTATTTACTTGTCATTTACATTTAGTAGGATTTAGGAAACCAATTCAAAAATCTTTTAAACCATTCAAAACGGGCGATCACGAACTTAGCCGATTCTCCATGCACGCTTCGTCGAGGGAAAACGACCCGGGAGGTTTTTGAGACAACTTTGGTTAAAAATTTGTTTCTCGAATCCGACGGAAAATACTTACTATACTATTATTTGATATAATCCTTATATACTTATATATTATATTATATATATAGTGTGTTCGGACAAGCGTATCAAATTTTTGGCGCCGTTGCCGGGGAAGTGTGTTACGATTATCGTGTTTCGTTCGAAGATTAGTGTTTTGAAGAACCTTCCTCGTGAAGTTATTTTCCGTTTGTGAATATTTTTAAATATAAAAAAAATACAAAAATATTTTACACTTCTATTTTCTTTTATTTTAATATTAAAAATAACTGTTTGTTAATCGTTGTTACAGCTCACCTTTAGATTACGTGCTTTAGGGAAGTTTAAGTGCGGTTTGATCAACATCACAAAAGGAGAAGGGTTATTCTTCAATAGCGCATCGCGCTTACAACTATCCGCGTTCTTGTTACGTATTTTTAGAGAGTACCGTGCCACGTTTAATTTTCGGTTACCAAAAAAATATTTTTCTTTTTATTTTAATTTTCTTTTCTTTCTTATTATTAAAATCTAAAAATATTCTTTCTTTATCCTCTTATTACATTAATTCTTTACTATTCTTTAACTCTTATCCGTTTAGTTTCTTTGACATGTCTTCGTTTAACCATTTTGGTTGTGAATATTGTGAGAGGTCCCTTTTAATGGTGAAACTGTACGAGCTTTAGCAGTGTAGGATCCGGAAATGAGTTTGGTCTATGTACCAAATACCTTATTCTTATAATGAAACACCAAATTGCTTCAACAACATCCACAATACAATATCTCGAGCATTACTCGTGTGAATCTTGTGTAGGAATCTCATCCGGGGCTTTGATTGTCAAACAGGGAACTGCACCCGTCTTTTGATCAGGATCCCCTGTTACAAATCAAGACATTGGATTTAACCAACCTCTACATTATTTTCCGAGTCAGCCACAACAATTTCCTTGTGAAAATTGCAGGGTTCTTCATGAAAATTTTCAGTGTCAACCGATGAACCAAAATTATGATCTTAATTTTTGTTATAATCCAATTTATTCCGGTTTTGACCAATATCAACCCTCGCAGTTTCCCGAAATTCATCATCCTCCTCAAGCAACGAATACGAAATGTTGCAGTAGAGAAAACTTAATGGAAACCATTCAAGCCTTTTTAAAGGAGTATGATCATATACCTCCTAAAGAAAAGTGCATGGCTTTATTGCTAGCTGAGGAGAGATTTCTTAAAATTAAGCAGGCTATGGAAGAAGAGCAGAATCAACCTGAAGTTATGCAAGAATTGCTACTTCAACTCATGAAAGATTTGCAAATTCTTAATTGAATTCAACCAAAACAAGAAAAACAGGCAGAGCAGGAGGAGCCGGCAGCTCAAAATTTTCTTATAAATTTGAATTTTCCTATGGCTGATGATGATGAGTATACTGTTATATATAGAAAGCCTAAAGCAATCACACCAGACTTACCGATCGAGGAGCCCGATAACTCTCTAAGTATGGGGGACGAGCATCTTAACACTATTTCGGAAACAGAAAAGTCTAGTGTTGAGAACCTTATCCCAATCTCAAGTGAGTTTAAGGGTATTTCCGAAGATATTTGTGATGTGCCGTCTTGTGATAATGATCATTTTGATGCTGAATTTGGACTTATTAACTCTTTGCTTAGTCGAGATAGTTCGATCACATCTCCTAAGATTGATTTTCTTCCCGAGGAGTTCGCCGGTGAACTCGATCTTATTGATCCAATTTTACCGGGAATTGATGATGACAATTTTAATGAAGAAGATGGAGAGATTGATATTGATATTTTTCAAAACAAGGACGAAATTCTTTGTGAGAAATTATTAAACGTCAATCTTTTCATTGATAAGATCAAAGCGTTGAAACTCACTCCTTCTATTCCTTTTGTGCTTGATTTTTCCATCCTCTTATCCTTTCCGTTATGGGATTAGTGACTTTCTTATAGAGGAGGTTGATACATTTCTTGTTTCGGAAGACTCGATACCTCCGGGTATTGACAGTGATTTAGGCTCGGAAGAAGATATTATTTTTTTGACAACTTACTTAAAGATGATCATATTCCCGAGTATGAGCATTTTACTTTCGACATTGAGCCCGATGCACCCATGATAAACAATTTTGATGAGCTTAATAAAGACGAATGTTTTGACCCAGGGGGAGGTGAGATTGATGTTTCTCAAAATATTGAAGATGATGATTCTTCGCATTTGTCATTCGGACTTTTTCTCCCATATCACACCTACCATGTGGATGCCTTTACTTCTCTCCACGGAGAGAAGGACACCATTATTTGACCCGCCATCTCCACTTAGAGCGGTGCATCTCATCGGGATGGAAACTTTATCTTGTGCTTTATTGTTTATCCAACCATTAATGAAAGCCCAATTGAAAATTTTCTCTTCTTTTCGCACTTCCCCCATGGACAACTTAATGCGGGGATCGAGTCTAGCTATGTGACTCGGTTACCAAAGACAAAAGCGCTTTGGGAGAGGCACCAACATGTCTTATCCTATACTTCTTCTTTTTATTTCTTAATGTGATGTGGGTGTTCTACTCTTACGATTCTTGTTATTTGTGCTTGTGATTGTTTGTAGGATGGAACCAAAATTTTTGCAGACTCTCGTGTTCGGTGTTTTGTTCCGGTCCACTTGAGCTTCCTAGCCTTTGCTTGCCATTAGTTTGGGGAAATCCGATACCCTAGATTATTATCAACTAACATCTATCTTTTAGCATACTTCATAAACGGCTTAATATTTTTGTGATAATTTATCCATGCTTGGATTATGCATTCGACTTTTTGAGTTCTAGTATGGGGTTTTTTTAAGTCTTAGGCTAGGAAACTTGAGGACAATGTTTAATTTTAGTATGGGGTAGTATATCTTCGATATGATCTTACCTACCTTTGCCCGTTGTTCTCACGTACCCCGTTTTCCCGTAAAAATTTTAAATATTTAAGTCTTAATATCTAGTTTATTGTTCATATACTAATATATAAAAAAGTTGAAAATAGAAAATAGTTGACACGAATGGGGCTTTCCGTTGGTGAGAACGAAAAGTAAATTTTGACCCAACCGATTTTATATCTTAGCTTTCTCCTTAACGTGTATAGATTGAAATTTGCTAATCTCTTTATACAAGGAGCTATAAAAAGCAAGTCTAGCTTAAAAAAGTCAAGACTTTGCAAGTTCCTATAATTGATTTTAAATATGCAAAGATCGATTTATTAGGCAAGTATATACTGAGTTTCTTTATTAGAAAATTATAAATTGTGAAGAATAAGAGATGGATACGAGTAGAGTATATATGTTTTGATGCTAAACATAGAATAGTTGGTTTTCTTTAAGGCTCATAAAGGTTAATTGTAGCTTTTTGCTCCCATCAGCTTAATAAACGTTATATAATTGTTGAATAAATAAAGTTTCTTTGGTTTTTATGATTCTTAGTTTAGATCACTTCGTAGAGATTCCTTCTGGTGAAAGTAAGGTACACATCGAGGTTTTGTCAGTGTTGTGGGGAAATAGACTCTTGGACCATGGTCGGCTCGCATACCGATGTGGCAGTTGTTAAAAGACCACAGGACTTGAAATTTGGCTATAAATTAATAAATTATGTATAATAAAAACGATGCCGAAATAGACTTTTGAATCATGTCGGCTGCATACCGATGTGACAATCGTTTAAAGGTGGAGGTAATAATTAATTAATAATAAAAAACTGTGGGCTGATAAAAGTTTACTGCCTCTTGCCGGCTCACAACCGATGTGGCAGTCTTCTAAATAAGGCACATAGTAATAATAATCTGAGACTGATAAAAGTTTGTTGCATCTTGCCGGCTCACAACCGATGTTGCAGCCTTCTAAAAGGTCGAGGAAATTACCGAGGTCGAAATATGTTTGCTGCATCTTGCCGGCTCACAACCGATGTTGCAGCCTTCTAAAGGACCGAGGTTTAATAATGTTGCAATAATAATAATAATAAAGCCAAATTTTGACTCCGGGGTTATCTAAATAAAGCCTCCGTCTCTGGACTCGTAGTTGAGTTCTGGTTTCGATGAAATTAACATAAGGAAACCCCTAATCGTGGGAATTTAGAATTCTTAATGTGGACTTTATTTCACCACATCGTCTCTTTAGAAGGATTTCATACCTAATAATTCTAACAAGGTTTACTTTATTAATAAGGACATAATTTATTTGTCACCAATAATAATAATAATAAAATCCTTAGAGGAAATTAGGAATAAGGGAGGAAAAGTAAGTACACAATTAGCTTTTATGAGTAGTGTTAGCATCATAACTTGTATTTTACAATGATCTTGTTTTTAAGCTTGGCTTGGAGGAGTGAAAGTCGGGGACGATGAATTTATCCATTTGGACACTTTTTGTGCTTTTTGTTTCGTGATCCTAAAAGTTATCAATGAATAATGAAAGCAATACATTATGTCACACATGAATAAGTTGTAAGTTGTAAATTATGAAAATCATAAAAATGGAAAAATATTGAAAAAATAGGAAAGCGGGGTGTTTTAAAACTTGTGATTTCTTAACTTTCCCCACAAAAGACTTTACTACTTTTTAAAGGATTAGTTTGGGGAGGTTTTGAGGTATTTGGTTTTAGAGCATATAATATTGCGTGAGGACACGACAATCACTTAGTTTGGGGAATTTTGATATGTGAGAAATCACATATCCGTTTTATACTAAAAATGACCTTAAAATGATCAAATTGTGCAAATTATGCTTGTATATTGCTTGTTTTGTCATTTGTGATGTGTAGGGACGGATATTGCAAATATCACAAGAAAAGAGCCAAAACCGGGCAAAACCGAACACGAGAACGGATAGAGTGCACAAGAGCCAGAAGTTTTCTAGCAAAAGGTCAACAAAAAGTCAACAATGGTCAAACCTTGGTCAACCACAAAAGACAAAACCTTTAGAAAACCAAAACAGCCCTCAATGTTTAACAAAATTCATAAATGGTCCTTGAAAAACTAACACCATTAGTCCTTTTAATATAAAAGGCTAACGATCGTTATCTTTTTAACTTTAACCCAAAACCATTTAACCGGCCCAAACTCTTTTATAAAGCCCAGGTCAAACAAAATCAAACAAAAGATACAAGAAAAGAAAAGGGCACCAATCCTTTTTACTGTTCACCCATCTTCCCCCTTTTACCCTGCACCAAAATTACCTTTGTTTAATTGATAATACCCTTCTAAAAGCAAATAACTGACACCATCTGACACTTAGGTGTCTACGTTGGCATTCCCAACACTTCTGATTGGCTAAGTATGCGTGTAGAGCTTTCAACGGGTGAGATCAAGTGACTAGAAAGAAGTTATGGATTAATGATCAGGTTTAAATGAAGGAGGAGCGTCCTTGGATCTAGAATCATCTCTTTAGAGCTATAAATAGCTCACTTGGATCACACAGCAAAAGACATCTAGGAGTAGTATTAGATTAGTAGTTTAAATTAGCTTATTAATTACTTTTTCAGCTTATCATCATTTATTTTATGTAATTTCCTTTTCAGCAATGTAATTTCCTTTTTCATTTAATAAAATCAAGTTTCTTCAATTCCTGTCTTAAATTTAAGTTCACATTTATGCAAGTTACTTTAAAATCTGTTTACGCCCTAGAGTACTCAAGTTGAGATACAACCTTACCATTATTAGGTTTTAGCTTCTCACTTGTATCCATGGGAGTATTAAATGGAGTATAATTAAAGTAATTAGATTCATTTTTTGGGTAAAGGGTTTCCCCGGTAAATTTATTACGCCAAAAATAATTCAGTACAATGGATGTGGGTA
Organism: Tanacetum coccineum; assembly: GCA_026074375.1. Classification (NCBI taxonomy): domain Eukaryota; kingdom Viridiplantae; phylum Streptophyta; class Magnoliopsida; order Asterales; family Asteraceae; genus Tanacetum; species Tanacetum coccineum. The sequence continues at coordinate 19,175 of BQNB010073424.1, forward strand.
AATCCCACATCTCGGCTTGTTACATAGGCAAACTACTTCCCAAAATTGAAGGTACACATAAATACTAGACTACACACGACCTAATAACATCAAGTAATCTATTTCTTCTTATGATCATGAACCTTGATATCTAAATTATCGCAAATAGATTGAATATTATCAGGAATTTCCTGACCTTTATACATATCATCATCGATGGGTCGTAGTCAAAATCAGTATTCACATAAGTTTCCCTTCATTGTTCCAGCAAGCTATTAGTACCATATCCAATCCCCGACGGCTTGGAGGCCAGATAACTAGACATTTCATTATCAACAGGTTCAACTTCATCCTCACTATCATGATCATCCGAGTAATCAACCTTTTTCAAAGGTTTACTGGTATGTGCTTAAATACACATACTTTTTACCTAATAAAACGACCCAAAATGACCAAAAACGGACATAAAATGCCAAATATACGCTTGTTTTGCTATATATACTGTGCAGGTACCGGATATTCAATAAAGGACAAAAACGAAGGCAAAACGAACAAAACCGAGCACGGGAATGAAATGAGCGTCAAAGTTAAAGTCAAAAAGTCAAAGTCAAAGGCAAAGCCGGAAATGAAGAAATCTTATTGGGCCAACTCATACCCAAATTAATGGGCCAAGTCACCCCATTAAAACTTTATAAATAAGCCCTAAACCCTTTTAAATTATACCCGGCCCAACATTAAGCCTAAAACACTTAACCATTCACCCCTTTACCCATTTACACCAAAGGTCCTTATTCTCTTCACACTGTTAGTCCAAAAGGACTAACAGTGTCAGTCTAAAAGGACTAACGGTGCAAACACATAAGGAAAACAGAGCTAATGCCCGTTAAACACAAACACAAAACCTTATACGTGATTTCCCGTAATTGATACTGTTCAGCCGTCTTTTTCCTCTTTTTCCCCATAACCTGCCAAACCTATCACTCTCCCATCAAACCCCACCCTATAACACAACAAAACCACCTTGGCAATCCTACACAACCCTATTCGTCAAAGATAAAAGACAAGAATTCAAGGGTGAGGATCATTTGACTTGGTGACCAAGAATTTTTGGTTGCTGAGATGGAAGCTTTGAAGCTCCTCACACAACAAGCACAAGTGCTAGCTAGAATTCGGCTATAAATAGACTAGCTTATTTTAGTTTTGAATGTAACTTAGGAGTAGTGTAATTTACTTTTTTTAATGTTTTAAATTTATGTTTTTAAGTCTTTAAATTCTGTACTTTTAAGCCTTGTAATATTTTTAAGTTAATGAAAATTTATGTTTTTATGTTTACTTAAACACTTGTTTTCCTTTATGCATTTAAGCTTATTCTATTTTATAAGTAACTTTAACAAGCTCTTATAAGCTCTTAATATAACTGTTTCTGTCCCATTGAGTATCCAAGAAAATACCTTAGCATATTGTGTTAAGGAAGGGAAGCCAAATTTGGAAGGGCTTCCATGACTTACCATCTTATCATAAGATAAGCTGGAGCTTTTGCAGATAAGCTCCTTTGAGCATTTAAGCCCTTGTTTAGAGCAAAAGGGCAAATGTACTCTTTTTTTTTCTCAATTCCTTATTTTAGTTCATTTATCTGTGTTGCTTATTTCTTGCTTATTACTGCTTAACCTTTTCTTATTACTGCTTTATATGTGCTTAATCAAGTGTTCAAATAGCTTATTACATTTAGTTTATAGCTTAGATTTAGTTTAAATTGAGTTTAAGTTTTAACTACTCTTGTAGCAGTTTTAACTACTTATTAGCTTAGCTTATTAATCATTGCTTTTTGTCCTTAAGTTTTAGCTTATTTGTGCTTAAATGCCATAGTACTAAATCTGATTTCATAATTTGTAGCTTAATCAAGTCTGTTTTAGCTTTTAATAGGATTTTAAGTTTTTAAAGGGGTGTTTGGGTTAAGACTTAAAATGGGTCAAAATGAGTTTAAAATGGTTTTGGGTCACTAAGCCATCTTTAACAAGCATTTTTAAAGTGAGTTAATCTGTTTTTAAAAGTTTTCAAAGATTAAAATCAAGTTTTAAGGTGTCTTGTACAAATTCCTTTAATCTGTGGTTTTGAAAGTTTTCCAAATTGTTTGTATTTGATTTTTACTTAAAAGTTTGTTTTAAGGTCTTGTTTTTACTTCATGTTGAGTCTAAATGCAGTAGGATAGGAGTAGATTAAGTTTTCATTGCCATTTGTGGTTTTGGGTCAAAACTGTCCAAGTTTGGTTTTCAGTGTGTAAAAGGTTAAACACCATTTTTCAAGTTCATTTTTAGATTAGTTAAAATCAGTTTTAGGATCTGAAAATTATAGCATAAGCTCTTTGGTGTATGAACTTTATCTGTTTAAGCTTGTTTTGGATTTTGAAACTCATTTACTTGCTTAAAAGTAGGCCTGCAAAAAGCTTTTTGTCCTTTAAAGAAAACTAAAAAGTGTGCATTTTGAGTAATCAGCTTTTTCATAAGCCTTTTTCATGGCTTATATGAATTTCAAAATCCTTTTTCTTTACTGATTATTGTAGCCCATAGGATAAGCTTTCTCTGCATATAAGTCACTAAGCCATAAGGATCGCTTAACTAGCTTAAAAATAAGCTAGAAAGTGTTCCTAGGGCTGTTTGGCTAACAGTTTTAGTCAAAACTTCTTATTTGCTTATTTTAGTATTTTAGATTTTAGTTTTGCTTAATGTGTGTTTTTATTTGCTTATTAGGTTAGGTTTTAGACCTTTGTAGCTTATTCAGCTTAGGTTTGAGCTTATATAAGCTTATATGCTTAATTAGCTTAAGGCTTATAGCCTTTTAGTTTCTTTTTACGTTAGACTGTCATAATGCTTTTTAAAGCTTTTCTAGCTTATTTGTTAACTTATTTTTGATTCATAGTGGTTATTAGGAGTAGGGTATAAGCTGTCTATAGTTCATTTGTTTTTTCTTAGCTTATTGTGTTTTAAAAAGCCCATAGTTTAGCCTTTTTTTATTTGCATAAAATCAAAAATGTCAACCTTTTTAGTGCTTATTTCAGGGTTATTATAAGTTTTCATAAAAAGTCATTTTGCAAAAGTTGCTTATTTTTAAGTTATAAAGCTTTTTTAAAAGAAAATTTTCAAAAAAATGTGTTTTCCAAAAGAGGAGTCACAGGGGTCGAACCTATGACCTCCCCTAAACATACTCAGCACCTCAACACAACACACAAACACCAACTGCCCTGGGGTCTTTTTCGAGTATATCTTGCACCATTAATTTTTTATAGTCTTTTGCTAGTTTAGCTCTTACGAGCTTATTTGCTTATTTTCTGCTTTTTCATTAAGCCATCTTTCTATTTAATATTTTTATTAGATTCTTCACTGTCCAAAGTACTCTCCTTAATTTTTCTAGAATTTTTAGGATTAGTTTACTATTTTTTATTAATTTTTTTAGATTAAATCCGTTTTTAATTCATAATAAATAATATAAAAGTCAAAAAAAATATAATTCTTTTTTTAAATTTTCTTTTATCATTTAGGATTTATAAAAATTAAATTTTCATTTGTAGGGTTAAAAGTTTAGAATTTGGGTTTTTAAAGAACGGGTTTTGATTCCCGTTAACGTTTTTCGTGTTTTATCCTTAATTACTTTCGTTTTTAACATGCTTTTACTTGTTTTAGCATATTATTAGTAGAAATATAAAACCAAATCAAATATTGACCATTCAAACGCGCGATCACAAACGTAACCGATTTTCAAATTCGCACCTCGTCGGGACACGACCCGGAAAGGTTTTTTAGGGTTTTACTTTGGGTAAAAGTAAATATCCTTTTAAAAAGCCTTACGGAATTCTTATTATTGATATTTTGGGACAACTTATTATATACTTATATTTATATTATATATATATATATAGTAAGAAATCTACAAATCAATTTTTGGCGCCGCTGCCGGGGAGGCTGTGTTACGATTATCGTGTTTTGTTTGAAGATTAGTGTTTGAAGACCCTTCCCCGTGAAGTTATCGTTTCCAATTGTGAATATTTTATTTTTCAATTATTGTGAATATTAAGTAATTAAAAATACCAAAAAAAAATCAAAAGCCAACAAAAACAACCGTTGTGTCACTTGTGATTTCGGCTCACCTTTAGATTACAAACTATAAGAGAGGTATAAGGAGGGTCGATCCTACGATCTTCGACCCAAAATGAGAAGGTTTTTAAAACGCTTTGCGCTTACCCGCTCCTCCGCTTCTTTGTGCGTTTTCTAAAGAGCTACCGTACACTTGTTCGATTATCGGTCCCAAAAATATTTTCGTGTTTAAGATACATAAAAATCCAAAAATATTCTTCTTAACCCATTTTGTTTAATTCTTTATACCTCTTTAATTCTATCATCATGTATGGATTTAAAGAATGTTCGTCTTGTGGAGCTTTGTATAATAAAGAACGTTGTTGTTCAAATGTGAATTTCGTAGACAAGTTTGTTCGTGATCCTAATAAAACACCCGACTTGTCTCAACGACCCCCTCATAATTGTCCCAAGTGTGGAAACCCGGTTGATGGTCTATATTGTCGACAATGTACTCTATTACGAAAGAAATTAAAGGAAGTTTGGTTTATAATTTGTGATGAAAATGAAATTTTTCAAGACTTTCTAAACACATCCAAGTCATCCAATGACAATACTAACACTGTTAATGCACCTCAAGAGCCATTCGTCTTCAATTAGGACCTCGGTAAAAATTCTTCACAAAGTCCTCCACATATTGACCACCATTGTTGTTACGGGTGTGGTGATTCGTTAGACGGTATCTTTTGTCAACGATGTACTTGTGAGTCTTGTAGGAACGGTGCTCATTATGGATATAATTGTCCACCGAAAGTTTCGATTATCTCTAATCCGGAACCATGCTACAATCAAAACGTTGATGAGTTCCCACAAACTTTGCCAAGTTTTCATCTGACATGCTATTCTGGAGATGAAAATTCATTCACTTATGATTCCAATCTTAATTTTGTGGATGATTCTCCTAACCCACCTCCACAACCCTTGACGTATTCTTATGAGTTGTGTGGGAACGATGCTCATTATGGTCACGATTGTCCACCTCAAGTTCCGTTTATCTATAATCCGGAACCGTGTCACAATCAAGACTTTAATTTTCCATAAAATTTTCAAAGTTTTCAACAATAATATATTTATTGTACCCGTTGTGGGGGCCTGCATGAGACTTTTCAATGTCAACAAGTGATCTTCTATGAGCCTTGTTGTGAAAATTGCGAGGGTCCTCATGAGACTTTTCAGTGTCAACCAATGAACCAAAATTTCAATAATTCTAATTCTTCCGGTTTTGACCAATTTCAACCCCCGCAGTATCCCGTCATTCATCATCCTCCTCAAGAAACGAGTGTGGAAATGTTGCAAGCTAGAGAAAACCTAATGGAATCTATACAAACCTTTTTAAAGAAGTTTAATCGTATATCTTTTAGAGAAACACCAAAGGTTTTATTGCTAGCTTGGGAGAAATTTTTTGAAATTAAGCATGCTTGTAAAGAAAAGCAACATCAACCAGAGGATATACAAGAATTGCTTCGTAAACTTCTTAAAGATGTGCAAATTATAAGTGAGGAGCTGGCAGATTTTATTAATACTCCAAACTGGAATCGTCCTGCCTTCTGCAACAATGATGATGATGATGACGAGGAGTATACTATTGCAATCACACCCGTCTTACCGACTGTGGAACCCGATAACTCTCTAAGTATGGGGGACGAGCATCTTAGCACTATTCCTGAAAAGGAAGAGTCTAGTGTTGAGGACCTTGTCCCGATCCCAAGTGAGTCCGAGGGTATTTCCGACAGCATGTGTGATGTGCCTTTTTGTGATAATTCTCCTCCTCTTGATGTTTTAAACGATCACTTTGAGATTTTCTCTGATTTTAACGATGATTGTACTTCGAGTGATGACGATTCTTTTAAGGACATCGATTACGTTGAGGCATCACCTCCCGATTCTGAGCTCGTCAGCTTAGAAGAGGTGAAGGACGATATACTTCGTGAGAAATTATTGAATATCTATCTTCTTATTGCTAAGATCGAATCTTTGAATGACAACCCCACTCCTGATTGCGTGCTCAAGTCTCCTTCCACCTTTCCTATCCCCGTTGAGGATAGTGACTCTTTCTTTAAGAAGTCCGATACTTCTCTCTCTTATTCGGATAATTCTTTACCCGAATTCGAGACTTTTAGCGATCATACAGAAGAGACGAGTAGTGGTAGTACCACTACTCATGCTGATAACTCTCTTCCTGAGTATGATTCATTTCTCTTTGAGACTGAGCCCGATCAGGGCGAGTTAACTAGCGTTGTTATGGGAGAAGCTCGTGTTTATGTGCCTAATGTGTTACCCACCAATACCACCCTTATGCTGATTTCAGACTCCATTCCTTCTGATGATTCTCTCGGATCCGATCTTGAAGTTTCTTTTCCTTCCGGAACTAGAAATAAGATTTTTGATCCGAGGATATTCTTTGAAGTCCAATCCAAGAGATTTCTATCTCAGGATACATTTTCTATCTCATTCATCCGTGATCTTCTCTCTATAGTGTTTGATAATTTGCTCCCATTTTCATCCAAAAATGAGGAAAAAGTCTTCAATCCTGGTAGTCTTTCTTCAAATGAGGAAAAATCTCCTCATCTCTTATCTCATCGGGGATTTAATCCTTCATAGATCATTTCTGATTTTTCTAAAAGCCCGATGATGATCTATAGAGGGGACATTCCTATCTTGAATGTTCCGTTTCTCCATTTATATCCTCCTTGACCAGCTCAAGTATGGGGGATCGAGTCAGGCTCAAGACTCGGTTAACAAAAATAAGTGCTTCATAAGTGGCAACCAATGCTTATCCTTATATAATATAGTAGTAATAAATAAGTGTGTTGTGAGAGAGGCTCGCCTCTTCCTTTCTCGTGTTTTGTGGTTTTTGTTGTATGTCCAGGATTGCTCGGATTTTGAAGCCTCTCATGCTCGTGGTTTTGTCCTTCGTTCACTCGAGCTTCAAATCCTCAGCTTCATTTTGGGAATCCAATATCCTAATCTTATCGACTTATCTTTATGATAACTTAATAACGTGCTTTAGATTTACGGTTCGAGGACCTTGTTAGTATGTCACATTAAGGTATATGTTAATTTCTAGTGTATGGGGGACTATCGCGATTGGATTGTGCATGTAGTCGTTGCTTTTATGTGAATCATTTTACACAACTCCAAAAAAATGAAAAAAATTTCAAAAATAAAATAAGTGTTTTATCATAATTTTGACTTTCCTGCTGGGTAGAATAAGAATAAATTTTGACTCGATCGAGCGTGTTGAGCTCTAGCTTGTTCCTTAACTTTTAGACTAAGCTTTCGCGGATCTTTTTATTAAAGATTTTAAATTTGCGAAGAACAAAAAATGATAGAGTTAAGTATGAGTTGGATGCTAAACAAAGATTATTTGGAAATCTTACAAGCTCATGTGTGTAATTTGTGGTTTTTTTCTCCAGAAGCTCTAACCGGACTAAGAATAGTGCTTATTTTTGAAAATTCAACTTAAATCAAACCAATTTTTGAATGTGAAATGTAGTTCAATGAAATTTTGTCTTAGTTCAGATTTTATACTTAAGTTTTTCAAAAGAAGTTTCTATATATATCGTGGTATAAAGTAAAAAATGTGATAAAGGTAATAGTATAAATTGTGGGCTGATAAACGTTTACTGCATTTGCCGGCTCACAACGATGTTGCAAGTCTTCTAAATATGACACTTAGTAATTTCAGAGGACTGATAAAAGTTTGTTGCATCTTGCTGTCTACGACCGATGTGCAGCCTTATAATAGGTGCGAGTGATTTCCTTAGTTTAAGGATGTGAGAAATTATATTAAGTGTAATTGAAGTGACATTAATTTAATTATATGGGAAACACGTTTTCTTAAATTTTAAAATTGCTTTTGAACTAAGAATATTTCTGTTTCTCAGTTGTGATTTTATGTTTAGCGGGAAATCCATAGTGTGTTTTGGAAAGAAGGTCGTGTAGTCCCGATTACTAGTCTTGTGGGGTATCAAAAGCTCTGGTCACTTAGCGGCAGGTTGGGATGTGCGAGGACGAAAGTCGCTACATGGGATGATCTCGCTTAAACTCATTACTTTTGGGGGAAAGTGAGGCATAGATTTTGCAATACGTTTGTCTATGGTTAAAATTTCGAAATAAGACATTCATAAGATATAATAATTTTTCGTGAGCGAAAAGTTTCACAAGGTAATGTATAGTTAGTGTAAGCATCTGTAACTTTATTTAACGGGTATTTGTTTTTAAGCTTGTTTGAACAAGTGAAAAGTCTTGGGGACGTTGAATTTATCCCTTTTTGGGCATTTTAGATTAAAGAGCTTTTGTTCTGTGGACCATAAAAGTTATAAGAATACGAAAGTCCATACATTCTAGTTAGATGCTAAAAAGAAAACGACAAAAAATGAGAAAAAGAAAAATAAAAAATTTGTGTGGTAATAAGTGTAGATTTTAAAAAAGGGTTAAAATTGGACTTTCAAAAACTGATGATTCTTTATTCCTTGATGAACACTTAGTACTTTTAGAGGTAATTATCGAGGGGGATTGAGATTCTTGGTTTTCTTAAAGTTTTTACTTATGACAATGCATGAAGACACGGACAATATTTAGTAGCTATGTGTTAATTAACATACTTTGGATCCTATGTCAACGTGCTTAAAAGATAAAAAACAAACCAAAAAAACAAGTGTATTTGTGTGTTTTGATTTCGTATTCGAGCAGGGTAAGGATATCAACAAAAAGGACAAAATCAAGCCAAAGGACAAAACGAGACGGAATGGAATAAAGAGCGTTAAAAGCAAAAAGTCAAAGTCAACAGTACCAAAAGGTCAACCAATTCAAAATTCAAGCAAAGCCGGAAAACGAAGAATCTTAAATGGACCAACCGCACCCATTTATGGTGGGTCAGCCCATTAAGACATATTTATAAAACTTATAAGTTTCATGGTCTAAAAACTTAAAAGTCCACAGCCATAAGGAAATACACATAACAACTGTTAACCCATAAACCCTTTACCCCCTTTGCATCGTTAGTCCTTAAGGACTAACATTGTTAGTCCAAAAGGACTAACGATGCAACAACCTAACAAAAACAGGGCAAACAGCTGTTAACTTTTTATAACAAACCCAGTTAAATCTGTTCCTGCCAATCCCACTATTCATTACCTTCTCCACCTCGATTACTGCACCTATAAACAAAACCATCACTCTCAAACCTCAACCCCACCTCACATGATGCCATTCCACCTTGGTAATCCTTCTATATCTCATTCGACAAGGGCTTTTGACCAAAATCAATGGACAAGATCATCCACCTTGGGCTCCAAGATGATTCAATGGCTGAGATGGGTTCAAATAAGCACAAGTTCAAGTTTTTCAAGGGTTTCTCTCACAAAGAAAACACAAACGGATTAAGACAAAGAAAACTAAGACCTTAGCTTATTTTCTATAAATAGGACCTTGTAAGACATTGGTAGGATCTATCTAGTTTTTAAGTTTTAATTTTTAGCTTACATTAGTTTATTGTACTTGTTTTTAAAAGTTTTGTACTGTTTTATTTAAGTTAATGAAATTTAAGTTTTATGTTAAAATCTTGATTTTAAGTTTAAGTATTTTATGTTTTAAAATTGTTTTATAAGGTCACATAAGCTCTTTTTACTACTTACTTAAGCTGTTAACTTAAGCATTCTAAATTTTCCCATACCTTATAAAGATTAAGTCCATTTTTACCAAAATTCACTAAAAATGCTATTTGGAAGATAAGCCAGAAATGGAAGGGCTTATAGGGTCTTTACTAGCTTGTTTTTAAACAAGCTAGAGCTTGTTGATAAGCTCTAAGAGCCATTCAAGCCCTTGTTTAAGCAAAGGGCCTTGTAAGTCTCATTTTTACTTTTTACTGTAGCATTGCTTATTTCTGCTTATCTTTTAGTTTTAACTGCTTATATGTGTTTATTATATCTTAATATTCATCTGTTTTGAGTTTTTTTAAGAGTTCTTAGCTTGTTTAAGTTTAAAAAAGAGTTTTGGAATGGGTTAAGAGGTAAAATAGGTAAAAATTTGTCTTAAAACTGTTTGGGTCATTTTGCCTTCTTATACAAACCTTTTTTTTAAGTTATACCAATCTGTTTTTAAGAATTTTAAAGTTCAAAAGTGAGTTTTTTAGATTTTGTCTAATAGGTGTTTAAATCCGTGGGTTCAAAAACAGTTTCATATAGCTTATTTGATTAAGACTTTAAAATTAGCTTTTAAATGTTGATTTTGTGTTGTTTGAGTTGTCTATAGTCAGTAGAATAGGTTTAGTTAAAGTGTAACAAATGCATTTGTGGTGGCACCCCGTGTGGGGGCTATGGTTGGAATTCTGGTAGGTCTATAAATTTCATTTTCTTAGTCTAAAAGTCAGTTTTTGATCCAAAAATTAGGTTAGCTAATGTTAGTTTTAGGAACTGAAACTTGGTGCACAATTAGTTCATAGGTTATATTAGATAAGTTAGGGCTTATTTTAGGTTTAAAAGCTTGATTAGTTATCCGTTTTTAAGGCTGCAATTTAGAATTTGCTCTTTCATAAAAATTTGAAAAACCAAAAAAATGTGTAAACAGTGAAACAACCCATTTTCATTCAGCTTTTTAATAGTTCTTTTGTTTTTCAAAAATGTTTTCTAATTGCCGTTTTAGATAGCTTATAGTACCAGCTTTTAAGTTTTATAGGTCTCAAAGACATAAGGTTCCATCTTTTAGCTTAAAAATAAGCTAGAAAGTGTCCCCTTAGGCTGTTTTGTTAAAGTGTTTTACCAAAGTTCTTATTAGAGAATTTTGCTTTTGGCTTGTTTGTTTGTTAATTTAGGTTTCTAATTGCTTATTAGGTGTAAGTTTAGGTCTGTTTGTGCTTATCTTGTTTTCTTTTAAGCTTATTGAGTCTAAAAAATGCTTAACAGTTAGCATTATAGTCTTTTAGTTAAAAAAGCCAAATCTGTCAACTTTATTTAGCTTTTTAGCTTATTTTTAAGTTTATAAAAAAGTTTCTTTTTTTAAATTTGCTTATTTTTAAGTTATAAAACTTTTTCAAAAAAAATGTTCAAAAATAAAAACTTAGAAAAGGGGAAGCTCTGGGGTGAGATGGTCGAACCAGACCTTTCATTAACAAAGATCAACAACACACACTACACATAGCACCAGATTGGGCCATATGTTTATAATTGACGCAATCAAATATTTAACCTTTTTGCACAAAATGTGCCTATCAGCCTACATGTTAGTTATTTTCTGGGCTTATTTCATTAGACGCTTGGTATGTGATGTAATTACACACACCTAAGCTTTGCCATTAAAAAGAAACGGTCTTTAAATGAATAAAAACGTTCCAAAAATACATTGTATTTGTATGTTTTGCATTTGTATGTTTTGCATTTGTATAGTGCAGGAAACGGATATTCAAGAAAAGGACATACAAAGTATAAAAATAATAAATTTATTACTCAATAAATAAAATAAAATTTTAAAAATAAAAATAAAATAAAAAAAAAAAAAAAAATAAATAAAAATATTTATTAAAAAAAAACAAATATAAAAAAAATAAAAAAAAAGTAAAAATATAAAAATTTAAAAAAATAAAATAAAATATATAAATAAAAATAAAAAAATTTATAAAAAAAAAAAATATTTTAAATTTAAAAATAAAAAAAAAAAAATCAACAAAACCGAGCACGGGAAATGAAAGAGGTGTGTAAAAATCGAAGCAAAACGACAAAAACTGGAAAAAAAAGGGCACAGAATGTGACGAGAGTGAAATTCAAGTCACGAGCTCTTCAACTCAAAGTCAAAAAGTCAACAAAAGTCAACCCCGGGAAAGTCAATGGTCAAAGCCGAGCCAAAACCGAAGAAATATTAAATGGGCCGGGTAAGGCACATTTATACACTAAAGACAAGAAAACCAAATGGGCCACAAAGGCCCAAAACCCTTTTATTACCAACCCGGCCCAAGTACAAGTTTAGGGGGCAAAACTGCCAAAACCCCTAAACTTGTAACACCAAAGGACGAGTTTTGCAACACTATTATACACCCTGGAGGGCCATTTTTGCCATTTCCACAAACTCTATCACCACAAAGACATTTATTGCAAAAGCTCATATAACATTGAGGGACTAAATGTGCCAATCGCCCAAAGTTTTACCCTGTTACCCAAAAATAAACTTTCCCGCCATTTTAAACCCACAACTGTTCACGGGTCTTCTTCACCCCTTTTTACCCTGCAACCCCATGAATTCAATGGATAAAACCTCTCCTTTAACCCACTAATACCCTATCACATGTTGCAATTGCCAAGTTGGCAATCCTACACTTTCCAAGCATAATCCAACGATTGTGATGAATTTGAAGAAACACAAATGTTGATGTATTGCCAAGATTGCTTTGGGATTTCACTCACAATACAAGCACAGCTCAGTTTACACTCACAGAAGAAACACACATTGAAGACCTAAGCTTTTAAGTTTTTAGTATAAATAGGACCAAATGTAAGCCATAAAAGGCATCTTTCATCTAGCTCTTATCTTTTAATCTAGTTTTTTAACTTAGTTAAACTTTCAGCTTATTGCAATTTCAATTTCCAAGTCTTGTAATTTTGTTTTGAGTTTTTATGAAAATTTGAAGTTTTAAGTAAAATCTTAAATCCTTGTTGTTCCTTTGTTAAAAACCCTCATTAATCTGAATTAAGCTCTTATATAAACATATAAGTAACCTGTTTTATTTATATATTAAAAACTTCAAAAAAACAAATCACAAAAAGAATTCACCCTTAAATTACCTCAGCTAAATCATGGAAGATAAGCTTGTAATGGAAGAGGTTATAGACCCACTAGCTTGTCTTTTG
>BQNB010073425.1:0-26441 GCA_026074375.1 Tanacetum coccineum
ATTTTTCAATTGAACCGAGCTTGAAATATTAATTATCCATCCAAGAACAACCCACTTACCAAACGAAAACACTCGAATCTAACTCGAACTCTAACTAGAAAAATACCCATTGCATGTCGTATATTTTTAGTGAAAAACGTAGGAAATAACGAGGGGATTCAGAAAATATAAGTTGTTCGGGTTGCATGTAATTTTTCCCGCGACCACGGCGATTTCCGACGGCGGTGACCGGCGGCCGACGACGGCGGTGGCGGTTTTCGGTGACCGGAAAAGTTTTCCAGTGGTGGTGATGGAGCTAGAGAGAAAGTGTGTGTGTTTTGTATTATAAAATAAAGGAAATGGAAGTAAATTCCATTTATATAGTTCCTTATTTTGAGCTTTTGGCAAAAATAGTCATCCCCTCCTTTTATCTTTATATTTTTGACACATAATACTTTTACTTAATGTTAAAAAAAACGACAACCATGGCTCAAGATTACACTTCTGAAATTATTTTTATTTTCCGTCACGCTTAATTTAGTTTAAAACATTTAATAAAACGTGTACACTCTAAAACGCGAGTTCGGCTCAAGGCAAGGAACAAAATGACGACATTCATAAAAATAATAAATTTACTATCTTAAAAATAATAACGAGTCGCGTCGTACATTTTTTTTTTACAATGCCCGAAACGGTTCACGAACGCGCGGTCAAACGCGGATAAAAAAAGTCGAAAAGTATTAAAATGAAAAATAAATAAGCTATCGAAGCTAAAATATAGAATTATTGCTTTCTCAAACATTAAAATGGATAAATATTCAAGGCACGATTTGCAACTAGCTAAAACGACGATTTTTGATAAAAAACTAGAGCTAAAAAAACAAAACAATAAACTCCATAAAAAATTAGAAATAGAATAAGCGTCTCGGTTAAAATATTTGACCGTAAAATACGAGAGACTCATTGATACCGCGTATTGAAATTCAATACCGGCTTTTTGTGGGGTAAATGGCTCCAAGTGGGCTCACACGAATAAATATTCTAAAATTTTCTTGAGCTGGTTTCAAACGCATATCTGATTTTCGTAGATACCGGGTATTGAACAATACGGAGTATTCGTTCTTCGGTTATTGGAGTATTGACCAATACATAATTATTAGGTCTTTGGTATCGGAGTATTGTCCAATAGTGGAGTAATTAAGGTTTTTAGATACAGAAGTATTGGCCGGTGTTAACGTGCTTTTCTTGATAGTGACCAAGTCACGTATTGAAATTCAATACGGCGTGTCGGGGTAACTTGGCGTGGGCTCCACGAATAAAATATTCTAAAATTTTCTTGAGCTGGTTTCAATACGCCATATCTGATTTTTAGATACGGCGTATTGACCAATACGGAGTATTGGTTCTTCGGATACTTCGTTTATGCTTCAAAATACGTCATTTTCTCCATCTTTTGCCCAATGCTTGATAATTACTGCAAATAACAAATATAAACAATTCGGTACCAATTCATATAATAATTAATACAAAGTGGGTAAGAAACATGAGATAAATGATGTTATAATTATGACATTACTTGATGTCATCAGTATTGTTGCAGCATATACAGGTTGCCAGGTTCCATTTTGTAGTTTTTGTTTAAAATTTTTGATTACACCCATTAATCTTATCATATGTACTATGTATGTAAATACGTATAAACTATTAGTTTTCTTTTTAGATTTGTTATATAATTGAGTAATATATAAACTCTCTGTTTTTTTGTCTTCTACAAATTTTTGGTAAAAAGCGCTCAAGTGGTAGGATGACCACCAGTTTGAAACTATCGCAAGAACGTTATGGCTTAAATGAGTACCAATGAGGAAAGTGAAAAGGCGGTGGCAGCTAACACCAGTGGAAGTAATACTTATGTCTTATATATAAACCCATTCTTTCTAATAGTATAAGTTTTATAGAATCCATAAATACCACCATCGAATTATTTAACATTATACAATGGGACTCATAAAAAGTTAGTTATAATCTTTTAGCCCGAGTTATAGATTGTAGGAAGTTAATTATATTTTTTTTTGTAGTCAGATAATCAACGTTTAAAATTTGGATGATTGTGATATTGAACCAACACCTAATTCCATTGACGCAGTGTTCCTTAATTGCAAGGATTAGATGAACAAGACGATGGACAATGAACAATTAGATACAACTTGTGTGCATCGCACGGGTCTGAATGCCTCGTATACTTAAAGATTGAATACAAAAATTTGTTATAGAGGCTTCAAGTTGTGTAACCCAAGCTTTAAAATGTGTACAAATCCATGTTAACAAATGGCCTAATTGATGGTTAATTGATGTAACACAAGCTTTGAAAAGTGTGCAAATCCATGTGAATAAATGGCATAATTGATGGTTAATTGTGCCTGTTGTAATACCAAGAGGATATGAACAGTTCTGGGAGTTATAGGTATACAAACAAGCTGCTAATTAAATCCCCAAAGCTATTAAAGATTTTGGATTTACACAACTTTAAGCCTCCCCAAAGCTAGTAAATATAGGAGCTACAAACCCAGGATCATTATAAATGAGATAGGAACTACTTTGGCTTCCCAAGTATCCTAACTAATTTTAGAGTCTTACATAACCGAAACCCCAAAAACATGTCTGGCGAGGCTGCATCATCCAAGAAAAACATGTCTGGCAAGGCTGGATCATCCAAGGAAAATCTTTCTACGAAGACTGCATTATCCAAGAAAAAACTTTCTGCGAAGGCTGCATCATCCAAAAAAACCATGTTTGCGCCGGCTACATCATCAAGTTCTATTTTGTTCTTGGATGAGCTCCAGGTGGGTGTGACCGGGACTATTATTGTGATACTCTGAAGAATTTGGGATGTCAGTGTTGTTATGGGCCGCTACTTAAGTACCGATTTAGTTGTTTATGATGCGATGGTAAGCCATGAGTACTACCTTTTCCTTAAAATATTAACATGCTATTTTAGTTGGCCCAAATGTTAACACATGTTAATTGTAGGGTAATATCATTCATTGCACTGCAAGGGCAAACATTACGCATAATTTTATCAAGCTAAAAAAAGGGGAATATATTCTATCAAAAACTTTGTTGTTTAGCCAAATAAATAGGAGTATCGTATTAGAAAAGATGATACTTTCATGCTTGAGTTCGACAAGGATACAACCGTACGAAAATCTTTGGTCAAGGCTGATGGTTTTGTTAGATACCCTTTCCAGCTAGTGGATTTTAATAGCGTCCAACCTACAAACAACAAATACTTGATTGGTAAGCTCATATTTCTTTTAGTCATACAATATTTTAGGCATAATAAGGTCGTACTCATGGAAGCAATATATTGCAGATGTTTTTGGATACATCACTAATGTAGGAAGGTCGATTCAGCAGTGAACAAGCTCTAGAACTCTTGATTTCTACCTGGCCAACCAAAGGTAACTTGTATTGTTTATATTTATTATGTTCATACAATATAGCTATGTGAGTAGGGATTAAATATGTGATTCTATGATCAGGGGCCAAACGCTTAGAGTCACACTAAGAGGAGGTCTGGGCGATATCTTGATTGAAAAGAAGACTAAGTATGTAGGGTTGTGTCTAGTCATTTTAACATCAGTGAATGCAAAACATTATAACAGTAAGACCCTATCAACCTTAAGGTTTATACAGATTTTACATGAATTACGCATTAGTTTAAAAAGTGTGTTTTACCTTCCAGATAAGTTGTATCTATCAAGAAGTTCATCCACTATGATCTTCGATGATGCTGACATCCATGAACTCAAAGAGTTGAGGGTATAGAAAGGTAAGAATGATAGAGTTGCTTGCGTCCTTCTGTCATAGTTTTACCCTGCTTACAATTAGTCTTGCTTCGCGTTTCAGTGGTATGGAGCTGGCCAAGGAAGTTATGTTGGTTGACTACTCTGAATCAAAGGCAGGCACGCTTGAGAACCTACTAATGTGGGTGCGCAACCGACAAAATGAGGTATGATATTTTTACCTTGATCTATCATTGCTTTCCTATTATCCAGTTGCATGCCATTTATAAAATCTTTCCCTGTACAGTCTGTTACCTTTACTTGTCAAGTAAGGATCGACAACATCAGGACAAAAAAGGGTGGAACTACCCATCGTGTGGTAGCGAGAAGTGCAATAAATGAGTCACCAAAAAGCTTGGGGGATGGTGGTACGATTCCTGAAACCAATTAGTAGATTAAGGTAATGTTTAGTTTTCCATATGAGCCATTTAAAATAAAATACAAAATAGGGTGTTGCTGACCTCGCGTCTGTCGGGCTTGATTGGCAGGTTCAGGCTTGAGCTTAAGGTTTCTGATGAGACGACACATGTGGTAGTTGTTATGTTTGATGAGACTTCCTCTGAGTTTGTAAAGTGCTCAGAAGACTCGATTGTGGATGTCTAAGAAGAGGTACATTTTTAACCTTTAAGCCAGTCTCAGCCACGCTTTTTACACTCGCTTTCCTGTGCAGTCTTTAGATGATGACCTCAGCTTGCCACCCACGCTAACAAATGTCATAGGGAGTACTCACCCTAAATCTGAAGTCCCACGCGTACTATGAACATGGAACCTTTGAAAGTTGTACCTGTTGGAAGATACATTCGGCTAAGACGGCTGAGGAGAGTGCAAGTTCAAGCACTGTAGATGCAATTACTAATCCTCATACCACTTTGGGAAAGAGATTTTGCAAGTACCCATCCGTCTTAACTCCCTTGAAACTATCTAAAGAAAAGAAGAGTAAAAGGTTTGTCCAAAATCTAACAACTACAGTTGTAAACAGTAAATAAGTATCCTTGATTATCAGCAAGTACTTTTTTGACATACCTAACATATTGGGGCTGATGGGTTATTTCAGGGATGATCTTAAAGATTCAGATGCAGAGTTATCACCTTCTCCGACTGAGGGAGTACATGATGACAAAGCTGGCGATCATTTTGATAGGAAGAAAAAGAATCGGTTAGTCCATGCTGCTCATTTCTCCCATGTCTCAACTTAAAGAAAAATACTAACACACAGCTATTTGTGTCTTATGCTTTTAGATACATTGTATCCGTGTCAGATTCAGAGTAGGCAGGCTGGGTCTAGGAAGCTACACAAGCCATGGAAAAGCCGTTAAGATGATGCAAAATAAATTGATCCCCAAGTATTAATAAGATAGTGTTGTTTAATGCCTTGAGCATAAAAAACTTATGTTTGTTTTTACAATTTTGCTACTTTTATGCTGAGGATGACATGGTGGTCAACCATTTATTTCTTTTTGAATTGAATTGGTACAATTGAGCTTTATTCCTATATGTGTTGGCTTGAGGTAGTTGGGGATTCAACCTCACCTGATATGTCATATACAATATGCGCACATCGACTTTGATATATTAAAACCATACCTGCATGAATTGTGCAACTTTGCATTAGAGATTGATGACATCAAATAACGTCAATTTTATAGCATCATTTATCCCATGTAAATTACCCATTTTGTATAATTATTGCGAGAATTGGTACTGAATCGTTTATATTTGAGATTTGTAGTACTTATGGAGTACTTTGTGAAGATTATTTAAAAGACACGCATTTTGGATCTTAAATGAAGAGTTCGAGAAAGTCTACTGATCTGACAGCAAATACGTCGTATTATTCTAGACCTATACGAGGTATCCAAGACTTTGACGAATTAAAAGACCATTACCTGACTTTAAAGAATACGTCGTATCCACATCAACAATCCGCCCTATATAATACTTTCGTTAACAAAGAAGAACCAACTGGTTTTACCTCAATACGCCGTATCCATCAAGAAGATACGACGTATCCGTGCCTACACTTCACAAATAACCACGAAGGATTGAAGACCCAATATGCCGTATCTTAAAGACTTAATACGTCGTATCGAAGGTCAAACACTTGAAGATTCTAAAAGAAATCAATCGTGGTCCTTACTCCAAGAAATCCCTAATACGTTGTATCCCACATCGCTCGATACGGCGTATCGACCTTTTTCCAGACTCTATAAATACAACACCCTAAACAAAGTTTTAGGTATGTAAGTGAATTCCTAAACTACCAAGTCGACTAGCAAACGAATAAAGGAGCACAAAAGGTCAGAAAAGAGCCTCAATCTATAGGAAAACTCTTGTAATCTTTGCATAACCCAATACGCATTTGGTTAAGGTTTCTTTTCTTTAATCGTTCATATATGAAACCATGTGTATTTTTACAATGATTATCCGCGGATACCTTTAGGTATCAGCCATGTTTATGAAGGTTTAATGTTTGGTTTGTTTATATCGATTGCTTAATTTATCATTGATTGTTGGTTATGTTTATCAATTTATACTTTTTTATGTGCTTAAGTATGCGACCTATCATTCAACTGGGTCTAGTCCTACATATTTAATGCACTGCAACTTTGGTGTTGTTTGGGCGTAGGCTAAGAGTCCGAGATAGCTCTCTATATATGCGATTTGTATATCTAGAATCATAGGATCACAAAGATTGACCTATCTTTACCATTGGTTTAAGGGAATAAGTTGTTCTAGCAGGTGACCTAGTATAACGTTCTGCTTCTATTGGTAAAGACTCAGATAGTGGACTACTAGTATATAAAAAGCCGTTGAGTAGTAAGTGGGTAAAGTCTCGATGAGCTAGGGTTTAATAAGATCACCATTCTTAATCTCATAAGATAGATTATAATCAACAAAAAGGATGCTTTAGCGGATGCGTTTAATTGTGACAGAATTAGCGTGTCTAGGTTTTAGGAAGAAGTACCGCATAAATCTAGGAATGATATATTACCTCGAGATAAGCACTCATTGCACTAAATAAATAAACCTGCGTTTTATAGGATTATTCATGGTTGATATATTTTCCTTACATTAGTTCTTGACCGCTCCTCTATCGTTTGTTTGTCTTCTTGTATGTGTTTATTACTTTACTTATCACCAAAACTCTAGGTTAGACTACCCAAACTGTGACATTCTCTCAGACTGAAACCCCCCTTTTATCATTAGTTTAGGTTTAACTTAGGTTTAACATAAATTATAACTAACACAGATAACTAAAATACTAGTAGACTTAAGAATTAACGCTCTCGCTCTTAGTGATCGACACCCTACTTACCAACAAAGCTACATCTGATCGGTTACACTGCCCGTTAGAGTGTTGTTTTTAGGTATAGTCTGCATAAAATAAATAGTAAAACTTGATACATAAATTACCTACTCACAAAGACACATCAAGGTTTTGGCGCCGTTGTCAGGGAGTGAAGTTGTTTAATTCTTGTTTTTATTAGTATTTTAGCTTAGATTTAGTTTAGTTTATATTAACTTTCATATTTGTGTGTTTGATTTTTGCATTGTATACTTTTGCATATTGTGTGTTTGTGTGTTTTTTTGCATTGTTACAGTCTGTTGTAACTTTCTGAGTCGAATACTCAAAATGGCGTATTCATCTTCTTAGATACGGCGTATAAATTTTTACAAACCAATACAGCGTATTCAACTCTATCATCAATACAACGTATTCAATTTACTGAATACGACATATTAGTCTATTTGACCATTTTCTTTCCTAGCCAATTTATTACAGGTTAAAATGGACGACCCTAACATTACTATGGCATAGTATATTCAGCTTGAAGAAGATAAAGCACGTAGGCGTGGTCAAGAGTTTAACTGGAATACTGCTACATATGGTAAGGTCAGGTATTTTGAAGATATAGACTACTTCAAAGATTTTGAGAACTAGTTCCCAACCATTGTTTACAGTGATGCTTTGACATCTGAACCGAAAATCTTATCTGATTCCGAGAACGAGTTCCCATCCATTGTGTACAATGATGCTTTAACTTCTGAACCAGAAATCTCATCTGAACCTACGGTAAGTGCTTATCCTGCCATAAAGATTGATTTTGATTTCAAAATACCATCGTCCGATTCTGATGACGCAGATTACACTTTTATATATGATAAAAACTCATTTTCTTATAAATTAGTTTCTATCAATGATTTAAAATCAGATTCGAACAATGATGATGATAAAATCGATATAAAACAATCTTCGGAGGATTTATCTATTGAACCATTACCTAATGTAATAAACATCGATAAACAAGGGTCAAATAAGCTTTTGGAAATAAGTCATGGTACAATTAGTAAAATTTTCAATGTGAAAAGTTTTATCAAGGAATTAAATGTTAATACCGTGACTTGGAATTATTTTACCAAAGGGATGCCATTCATTTTTATAATTAAGAATTTGTACGTGTCATTTGGCATCCCGTTCGACCCCAAGTTGTTTTATAAGGATGGGATTAAATTTAGGCAAGTCTAACTTAAAGACTTTTCTGTAAACAAAATTTCTTGCCGGGAGACAACCCGTAATGTATTTTCTTATTTTTTATCAAGTCTGTCTTCCCATTTTGTTGATACGGCGTATCCAACCTCAATGGATACGGCGTATTAAACTAACTGGATGTTATCCAGTCTTTATTTTTCTGCATTTTAATAGTATTGTCAGGTTTGTCTATACGACGTATTCATAAATATGATACGACATCTTTGACTTTTGACTAGTACTTAGGATTTTTTCTACAGGTTTCAATACGGCGTATCCTGGTTTATGGATACGACGTATCGACTTTTTGTAAAATTTTTAGGTTTTTATTTCGAGTCTAACCAACGAATACATAGAGATAGACATTGCACTTTTTTATTATGCTTAATACAAGACCTTCTGAACGAAAATGACGACGTTGGTGGAGTATTTTCTAGAATCTAATATGTGTTGTAGTCATGTAGGCATTCTGACGCCTCTACAACACACATTCTTGCTCGTAAACGCAACATGGAGGATCATACCGAGCAAATCCCAGGGACGTTCTCGTTCTAATTCTTTTAATTTCCCATTTTTAATGTTATATTTATACAACGAGGGCATTGTATAATTCAGGTGGGGGAGGAGAATTAGAACGCTTACTTGTCTTATTTTTCACAATAAAATGCTTAAATTATGCCTAAATTTAAAAAATTTCAAGCATACTTTTATGAAATTATTAGTTATACATCCTGCACACATAATGCTTGTATTATGTGTGTCGGTGATGTTGTAGACTTTAGAACTTGGCTTGGTATATCTATTTAAGACCACAATAATAAGTACTATTTTAAATAGATGAAGTAACTTGTTTAAACTGGTAAGTTTCTAGGATTACACTCAAAAAGCCTATGTATGTTGTGATATTAACTAACCACATTGGTTGGTTAACCCTCGTATAAACTCTTTGTTTATTCTCATTTTTAGAGTAAGATTCCCCTAGAAAAACCTGATGAGGCATTCCATTCTTTTTCTTACATCAAATATTTGTTTTGTTACACCTTTACACCTTAGCCTACCCTATTAGATTAAGTTCTTAATCGGTTGCTAGTTTCTTTTGTGTAAAGTATTGTATTTCCTGTATTACAATGGAAATTTTCTATCTCTGGTATGGTCGGTAAAATTGCACAATGCAATTGGGACGTTAGGCGTCATTTTTTGGTTTATTTGTTATTTTTGCTTTGCTAAATATTTGTTATTTATTTACTTGTTATTTGTTAATTTCATCCATGGTTAGGTCAGGAAATTTCTCAATGCAATGGGAATGTAAAAAGTAGTAGTTTTTCAGTATGTTTTACTACTTTCACAAATTATTATTTACATCCGAAGTATGGAGGATTATGGATAAATTATTTGGATTGATTGAGATCGTGAAGATGGTGAAATTATGCCGAAATTTGTGGTTTGTGTAAAAAAATTGAAAAAATTAGAAAATTGCTGCAAAAAAGAGGAGGAAATTTTAGAGATAGTCGGTTCGTTAAATCTTAAACTGATGGTATTATTTAAAGGATCGATTATTCATTGATACGTGATTATAAATCAACGATGTAAAGTTTTATATAAAGTGGTAGATATCACCACTAATTTTTGTAAAGTATGTATAGTATGGATGATTGGGAGTTGACCATTATGGGAATGCCAACTAAGGGTTGTTTTCATTTATATTTGATCGAGACGTTTTTCAAATCTGGTTCGTGTCTACTGAACATGGAGTAGTCCATGATTTGAGTCTTTTTCATGAGTTTGGTCGGGAAAGTGTTAGCATCAATGTACCATATTTGTTTGGACTTAATCTATTTGTTTTGTTCTTTTTATTTAACAATAATTATTTTCCCTTTCCTAATCCCTACTTAGGTCTTACTCAAATGAGGATGCGAGCAATCATATATGTCTATTCCGTTGTTACGGCCATGTATGTGTGATTTTGTCTACCTTGTTGGTTTATTACTTTTGGAGAAAGGATTAGAAGATTCCTACCCTATATCACTTTTCGTCCTAACCTTTGGTTTTACTCGAGTGAGGGAATTAAATACAATCATGTATGTCTATTCCATCATTATGGATGTGTATATGTGTTTTATCGCCCTTACTGGTTTACGACTTTTGGTAAAGACTACTAGTCCTATTCTTTAGCTTATTCGAGTTAAGGTTCGAATGCAGTCATATGTGTCTATCCCATCGTTATGGGTGTGTATGTGTGATTTTGTTACCTTTCTGGAATATTGGTATCGATAGAGATTAGAAAGAGTGATTAAACCCTTAAACCTTTTAAAAATCCAATTTTCCTTTTGAAGACTTGTCACTCCTTAGCTTTAGTGGTAGAGATGTGTATCCTTGCCAAGCCTATGATAGAATACTCATCGTGACCGAGCAATTGAGCGAATTAGTTAAATGATACAACATAGATTAGTTGAACGAATTAAGAGTTTTCCTATTTCATGAGGTGTTTGGTTGTGTACTAATAATTGAATGAATAAATGCTGAAAGGAAAATTCCTTAACTAAGGTTGGGATACATTTTCATAAATTTTTTAAAGTCTACTTGAGGACAAGTAGGATTCAAGTGGGGGGTTATTTCATGACTTCAAATAATGTCACTTTTATAGCATCATTTATCCCATGTAAATTACCTATTTTGTATAATTATTACGAGAATTTGTATTTAATCGTTTATATTTGAGATTTGCAGTAATTATGGAGTACTTTATGAAGATTATCTAAAAGGCACGCATTTTGGAGCTTAAATGAAGAGTTTGAGAAAGTCTACTGATCTGACAGCAAATACGCCGTATTATTCTAGACCTATACGACGTATCCAAGACTTTGATGAATTAAAAGACCACTGCCTGACTTTGAAGAATACGTCGTATCCACATGAATGATACGACGTATATAATACTTTGGTCGAACCAACTAGTTTTACCTCAATACGCTGTATCCATCAAGAAGATATGGTGTATCCATGCTTACACTTCACAAATAACCACGAAGGATTGAAGACCCAATACGCCATATCCTGAAGACTTAATACACCGTATCGAAGGTCAAACACTAGAAGATTCTAAAAGATATCAATCGTGGTCCTTACTCTAAGAAATCCCCAATACGTCGTATCCCACATCGCATGATACGGCGTATCGACTTTTTCTAGACTCTATAAATACAACACCCTAAACTCAGTTATAGGTATGCAAGTGAAGCCCTAAACCACCAAGTTGACTAGCAGACGAATAAAGGAGCACATAAGGTTAGAAAAGAGCCCCAATCCATAGGAAAACTCTTTTAATCTTCGCCCAACCCAATACGCGTTCGGTTAAGGTTTCTTTTCTTTAATAGTTCATGTATGAAATCATGTGTATTTTTACAATGACTATTCACAGATACTATTGCGGTTGTCGTAAGGGACTTCTACAAGAAGTTTTACAACTCCCTAGGCAATGAACCTAACCGTTGTAGTGTAGTATAGGCAAGACTCGGGGGTTGTTATTGTTCTCTAAAGGAATAGGTTGGGAAGGCTTGATCACGGTCTAACAGAATTCTAAAGGTTAAGAGAAGATTCTTTTTTTATTATTTACGTTTCTAAAGTATTATATACGGCGTATCGTTGATGTGGATACGGCGTATTCTTCAAAGTCAGGCAATGGTCTTTTGATTCGTCAAGGTCTTGGATACGTCATATAGGTCTAGAATAATACGGCGTATTTGCTGTCAGATCAATAGACTTTCTCAAACTCTTCATTTATGCTCCAAAATGCGTGCCTTTTAGCTAATCTTGTTGGGATCAAGAAGCCTTTAATGATGAAACTTGATGATTAACAAGATGAATATCAAGTTTAGGAGATGATTGTTGGGAATTAAAGTCTTCATACTTTGCACTGCCAAGCATAATTTAGTACTACTCAAGATACATGGAAATATGCTAATTGTTCTAAACTGCCAGTACTAATCAGTTAGTACTGCTAGAGTAAACTTAGTACTGCTAGAGCAAAGTTAGTACTGCCAGTACTAACTTAATACTGCGGAAAGACTTAAGACTATTGGTGAAGACTGAAGAAAATATTCCAAGTAGTTAGTACTGCTAGCACAAAAGTTACTACTGCTAGTGTTAGTTACTACTGTTAGAGTAATATTGATGCTGCTCAACCAAAGTTAATGTTGCTAGTGAATATCGTAAATGCTGATTGAATATATTATATGCTGATTAGAAGATTTCAACTGAAGTTAATGCTGATTGAAGAGATTATATGCTGATTAAAAGATTTCAACTGAAGTTAATGCTGATTGAAGAGATTATATGTTGATTGAGAAGATTTATGAGAAAGTATTTAATACTTTTGTCTATGAGCTTTGGAAGGTATTAAATACATAGTCATTATATTCAATACATTTGACTAAATACTTAGGAAAGTATTGTTAGCCCATTAGGACTCCTTGGTGTATAAAATGAGATCTGGGCATCTAGTTTATAATCTGATTAGCATACACATCATTAAGTTTTCCATATCAGTTTTGCATGATAATTCTTTATAGTTGTCCAAAGCGTTGTAGTGTAGTATAGGCAAGACTCGGGGGTTGTTATCGTTCTCTAGGGGAATAGGTTGGGAAGGCTTGATCACGGTCTAACAGAATTCTAAGGGTTGAGAGAAGATTCTTTTTGTGTTTTTATGTTTATAGGAAAGCAGGTAAATCATATATTTGAGAGGTTTGGTTGGTTTTAGCTATTAAACTAAATAATAAACTAAGCTACTGGTGATAACAATATAATAAAAGATTGTGTTTATTTAATCATGTATTACTCCCTAGATTGCTTCTCCTAGTGTTGTTGCTTTGTCACACTTGTGATGATCTATGTAATTATTTCCTAAGTCATGAACGAATTACACGAACCCGCCGTCTATTTAATATTCCGTTAAGGCAACGCACAAGTAAGGTAGTATGAAGACTATTACAAGGCCCCTAAGAGTATATTAAATGCATTTGAAATATATTAAGAGTGGATCAACCATATAAGGGGCAAGGTAGTATGAAGACTGTTACCCGATGGTATCCTTTCTACATAATCATGTTTTCCTAGACATATCAACAACGATACAAACAAAAGCTAGTTTTCTAAGATCTAACATGCATATTCATCACAAGAAGCAACACCACTAAGATCTACATCCTAGGTTTCATACAATCATAAATAAACACAATAGAAGATTTAGCCAAGCATGTTAAAGATAAAGTAAGAACATATAAGAATCACACAACAAGACATATTGAATGATTAAGATAGTCTTACTTGATTAAAACATGAATTGAAGAGAGTACAATAGGGTTTTGAGGCCCTAAAATCATCCCTAACAGGTGCTAAACAAACTAGGGTTCGTCCCTTTCTTTTACTCTAAAGTTACACACTTAAAAACCTACAAACGGATTTGTATTTATAGAAAATTCGCTATGATGGCGTCGCGTGTTAATTGTGACGCCGTCATGAATAGAATTCTAGATAATAGGCTGGGTTGTACAATCTGACACCGTCTGGGGATCTTGTGACACCGTCTTAAGATGGGTTGTGATGGCGTCACGTGTAATCTGTGACGCCGTCTCTAGCTTCTGAGTAGAAATTCTTAAGAGATGTTGGTGTAGGTTCGCAGTCTTGTCTGTTTCTTCTCCAAATGAGCCCAAGTCATGTGTATTTCCTCCAAATGCCTTCCAAATGATGAATACCTAAAAAGGAATGATTAAGTACCTATTTTGGGCATAAATGCACGATTTAGGGAGTTAAACGACCCTGAAAAAGTGTATAAAATGACACCTTGTCAAATACCCCTTTACTTGGAATTTGCTTGTCCTCAAGCAAATGGGATTTTCTACCTAGACAATAGCAATATGAGGGTCATTTTACTTACTCTTTAAAAGTATTTTACAACACAACCTTCTAGACCTTGTAATTAAAAGTACGGAAAGTAAATACTAGCACCTCATATAAGTGTTTAGGATTCTTTTTTTCACCCGGGTGTATAATAAATTATAACATAAGGGGGAAATGGAAAATCAACACTGATTACCTATCATAGCATATAAATTACCATAGGCTTGGTAAATGATCAAACCTCCACCGCTAGGCGCAAGCATTATTCATTACTATCAAATAGGTCTTTTTAAAGGGTTGTGGGGTGTAGGTGTAAGATAACATATAATGGAAACAGAAACGGATGGGATACATTTGGGTGGCTTTGGGTAAATTTGGAGTGGAAGGGTTAGCTAATTATTCATACGAATACACGCTGGTTTGGTTGCTAAGCCAAGACTCGAATGAAGATATACAAACTCTACACAACTCTACATCAATCTCTTTTTTTCTTTTTTTAGTAACATAATACATCATAACTTGGTGTTTACAACACGTACCCCTACACTTGAGCTTTTTACATACTCAATATTTACAATCTAACTAATGACTCGATTTGAGGTGGATCAAAATAACATGGAGATCATCTAACAAACGTTAGGGGTATTGACTTAACTTTTCTTTCCTATTCTTCCGCGAAATAAATACTACCATGAATCCCAATCGTCCCAAAACTGTTTTTTTAGTAACATAATACATCATAACTTGGTGTTTACAACACGTACCCCTACACTTGAGCTTTTTACATACTCAATATTTACAATCTAACTAATGACTCGATTTGAGGTGGATCAAAATAACATGGAGATCATCTAACAAATTTATGGGGGTATTAACTTAACTTTTCTTCCCCATTCTTCCATAAAATAAATACTACCATAAATACCAATCGTCCCAAAATAGTATTTACAAGGATAAGGACTTAGCAACCATGTACTTAAATAATTTGTTAGAAATACGGAAAAGTATCGGTCACTTCCAATATAAGTAGTCATAGCTCGTAGTAATTAGTAATGTTATGTTAGTAAGCTAACCGGGCCAAAGATACATAGTAAGCCCATAACACAAGCCCATGGCCGGTTATGCTAGGCATATATAAACCCTCTCCACACATGGAGAAGGTGTTGGTTGTTCATTTTTCACACATTACACTAATCAAATATTATCCTTTTTTCTTTCTCTCTCTAAGTGTTCATCCAACCATCTCTTTCCTTCTCTAAAACCTAAAGTGAATCCTTCCATTTATGTGTTAAGATATTTTACAATTGGTATCAAGAGCCATGGGGTGTTTGTGAAGGTTTTGTGTGCGTTTGTTACTCATCTTTGTTGGTGTATCTTGGTTCGAATCCATCAAAAGGTTTTTACCTTTTGAGGGTTTAAAAACCATAAAGTTCTTAACTTTCTTTCTTAGTTATCTTAGTATAGACTAGAAGTACAAGAAAAT
The DNA here is from genome assembly GCA_026074375.1 of Tanacetum coccineum. Taxonomy (NCBI): domain Eukaryota; kingdom Viridiplantae; phylum Streptophyta; class Magnoliopsida; order Asterales; family Asteraceae; genus Tanacetum; species Tanacetum coccineum. The sequence goes on from BQNB010073425.1 coordinate 15,731, forward strand.
CTTTCAAAAACCATAAAAAATTATCATCTTTTTGAGTCTTTTTGGTTAAAAAGAGGGTTTTGTACTAAGAATCCTGATTTCAAATCTTTCGTGTCAAAAACGTTAAAGTTTGTGTTTTTAAGGTTCTAATAGTATTAGATAGGTAAGAAGTACAAGAAAAATTGGGCAAAAACGTCAAAAAGTGTGTCTTTATAAGATTTTTTATTTTTGAGTTTCAAAGTTCTTTAGGCGATTTATACGTTTCCTACAGGCGATTTATACGTCTTAATTTGGTCAGGCGATTTATACGTTTCCTAAAGGCGATTTATACAATCATTTGTGTGAAGGCGATTTATACATTTTGTGTATCAAAGGCGATTTATACAATCACTTATGTGAAGGCGATTTATACATTCTGTGTAACAAAGGCGATTTATACAATCATTTTTGTGAAGGTGATTTATACGTGCTATAGGCGATTTATACACGTTGACTTGCTCAGGCGATTTATACGTAAAGATTGTAAAGGCGATTTATACGTGTGTGTTTGCTCAGGCGATTTATATGTGTACTTATCAACAGGCGATTTATATGTGATATTTTGTTAAGGAAATTTATACGCATATTTTGCAAAAGTGATTTATACGCTTTACAAAGGAGAACTATACACGTTTATTAGGTGAATTATACGGTTGTTCTTTGATTTGTAAAATCCCGTGAAACTTGATTTATCGGTTATATCAAGAATTGTAAAATCCCGTGTATTCCAAAAGACTCAACTTCATTAATCAAACCTCACTTTAATACAACAACCTCCAATCACTGTACGATCATCTTAATCTTATCACATTGAAATGGATTCAATTATTTCACTTGGTCAAAAGAATACTCTTACTGAGTACATGATACTCTCTGGTGCTGACAATCGTCCACCTATGTTGGACAAAGACCTGTATGATTCTTGGAAAAGTCAAATGGAATTATACATGCAAAATAAAGAGCACGGAAGAATGATACTTGAATTAGTTGAACATGGTCCTCTCATTTGGCCAACGGTTGAAGAGAACTGTGTGATCAGAATAAAGAAATATGCTGAATTATCTACTGCTGAGAAAATTCAAGCTGATTGTGATATGAAAGCTACCAATATCATTCTTCAAGGCCTTCCTGCTGATATCTATTCACTTATGAATCATCACAGAGTTGCTAAAGATTTATGAGAGAGTTCAATTACTGATTCAAGGTACCTCTTTGACAAAGCAGGAAAGAGAGTGTAAGTTGTATGATGCATTTGATAAGTTTACTCACATCAAGGGAGAATCACTTCACACATATTACTTGAGATTTACTCAGCTGATTAACGATATGAACATCTACAAAATGAAAATGGAGCAATTGCAAGTTAATACTAAGTTCTTAAACAGTCTTCCACTTGAATGGAGTAAATTTGTGACTGATGTCAAGCTTGTTAAAGATTGGCATACCTCTAACTTTGATCAACTTCATGCATATCTTGAACAACACGAACTCCATGCAAATGAAGTCCGTATTATGCGTGAACGCAATCAAGATCCACTTTTATTTGTTGCAAATCAGCAGATGACACCACCTCACTTCAACACTTATTAGTCTTCTTACAACTATCCTCAACTTTAATAACAATTTTCACCATCACAACATGGATCAATTTAACCTAATCAACATTACTCATCTCTTCAATCATTCATCCTGTAAAACCCCGTAATTATGGTCATTACTATTACTAATCTCGTATCTATTTTATGAAGTTAATTAATTCATTTTTATCTATTTATAAAGTTAATTAGTTAACTTGTAAGGGGAATAGAACTTGAGGGACTAGGATTGCCAATGGAACAAACTTAATTATGTAAATATCACAATTATGAAATATCTGGCATTCCAAAAAAATCTCTATGTGTGTGTGTGTGTGTTCCCAACCCCCATGTGTTTTACTATGACGACATAAACAAGAGGAAGAAGAAAAATTAGGGTTTTCATCAATATTGTAAATTGCTAAGGAGGAAGGAAAATTAAGCTATTGGAACCTTTAATTGCTATCCCCACATTCAAGTAAGTAATTTCTCAGTTTGTGAATTAGGGTTCATGTTACTAAAATGGGTAAAGTGATTGAGAGTTAATAATTTATGATTCTAAACATTAATTAAATGTTATTAGGGTAAATATATAAGTAGGAAGCCAAGAAGAAAGCAAGTCTTGTGTCCAAGTAGGAATTAGAGACTCAATTGAGGTAAGTATCTTGACTAAACTTTCAATTGATATCATAATGTTAATTATGATGCTTGTAATGTAATGTACAAGGAGTTGTGAATGTTTGTTTAGCTTGGATCCAATGCTAGAATGTGAATGTTAGCATAATTATTATGCTTGTTTTAAAGGTATGTTTGAATGTTATGATTATACTCCTTGTAGTGTCATGGTTAGTTTAATTTCTAGCTATGACATGTTAAAAGTAGTTTATGTCAAATACTTACTAAGCTTTTGCTTATAGTTTTAGTGGATGAATGTTTTTGTAGGTACAAGTGGTGTAGAAAAAGGTAAAGAGAAGGAATAGCTATGACTTAGATGGTGAGTAAGTGAAGGACCTCTCTTTTGGATCAAGGAATTATAAACGTTGAAGCCCCCAAGAGTCAATCTTCTATTTTGGTATAATTTTGTTACTTTTGGGTCTTTTGTGTTCTTTTGATGTTAAATCATCCTAGTTCATGTGTTTGAATTAATATTATGATGGGTCATGTGTAAATGATATAATGGTTAAGAATGTTTATTAGTAATGTGTTAAATGATGTTTGGGTTAAATGAAATATGACCATTAACTTGTTAATGAAGTGGTTTATGTTGGTGCACTTATAGCCGAAGTATATTGTGTCAAAAGTACAAGTTTTAAGATCATTTGGGGTCTGTTACAGAAGGTTAGGCTTTTGTGTGTTTGAGTTTCTGCAGAATCATACAGGTTCTGCAGGTATGCACTAAGGACCAATACGATATCCAATAATGTATACGGCGTATTGGGCAATACGGTCATTGATACGGAGTATAAGAGTCCGAATGTAATACGACGTATTCAAATTAATGAATACGGCGTATTCATACTTTGACCTATACATGGTGCTCGTATCTATGGATACGGAGTATCCATAATTTTTTTATACGGAGTATCCGTTTTCTAAGTCAATACGGCGTATTCAGCTAATGAATACATCGTATTGGAAATAGTTCGCAGAAGGTCTATATCTTTTTCGTGCCTTAAGTTTTCACATTGGGGTTGTGATATATGTTCTTTATAAATGTAATTGACTTTAAGCTTGTGTTTGCTGCTGTTTCCAAATTGTGTCTTAAATTTTATATAGTTTGTTTGTAAGGTCAATTTATAAGAAATTTTTTGAAATTTTTCTTGAATCGTTTAAGGGGCGTTTTAATTGGTATCAGAGCCTTGGTCTAAGAGATCTAGGATATCATGTTAGGATTCCCTAGACTTAGACTTTTAGGTGCGTTTGAGAAAGGATAGGTAGTATGTGTATAGTTTTTGCGACTTTCAAAGATACATGTGTAGGGCATTTTTATGACAACGCTTGGCCACCGTTGTGATAAAAATACGATACATATGTATAGCCGAAAGTGTTGGGATTATTAACATACTAGGTTTGATTAAGGAGTGGGAAATCTAAATGTTAAAGGTAAATCTAATAAATATTAGCAATGCTTAATGTTTAAACTCGTATTTCAGTAAGAAGAAAAGATGGTTGATGAGCGTCTTAAGGAGGTCCAGAAAGCTTCTACCTATAAGAAAGTCGAGTCTCCAATAGATGATGCAACTCGTGATGAAAGTGAAAATGAGTCTTCCCCTGGATCCGAGGACCCCAACTCGGAGGGGTTTGCAAGAGGAGGAGACGAAAGCTTTAAGATCCATGATAAATAAGCAAGTGGGGTAAGGCAATTAAAAATGTGATGCCTTCACTGCATTAGTCAAACCACTAAAAATCTTAAAGAGGTAATACGAAAGGAGTTAGAAGAGCTTAAAAAGGTGAAATGAGGATGATTCTAGACTGACTTGGCAACCTACCGTGACTTCACGGCATGTGATGTGCCCAAGTTTGATGGGACGCTTGACCCGATTGCTTGTACTAAATGGTTCCGCGGTTGAGGGTGTGTTCCGCACTAGTTGTTGTAAGGAGAAGAACAAAGTTAACTTCGCCTCAAACTTCCTTCGTGATAGTGCTAAAATGTGGTGGGAAGGAAAAATTTATGAAAAGGGTGAGGAATGGATAGGTACATGTACTTGGAAGGAATTTAAAGAAATGTTTACCACCGAATACGCACCGGTGGAAGAAGTTGATAAAATTCGGGAAGAGTTCCAAAGTCTCACCCAAACTAATAAGACGGTGAATGAGATGTGGAAAAAGTTTAACGATTTAATGTTATTGTCCTGAAGTACCCAAGGGAATGAAAAAGCTCAAGGTCGAGAAGTTTCAAAGAATGCTACGTGATGATATTCGAGAAGTAATCTCTCCATTCAAATGCACTACTTTAGAAGATCTTCTAAGTAGAGCTCGGTTGAGAGAAGCGGATTTGCTAAGAAAGAAGAATAAGGAGACTAAGAGAAAACTTGATTTTGTAGACCGAGATGCTAAGAGCTAAAAAGATCAAAACTGAGGAAGTGGAGGATACTCAAGTAAGACCCATGCAAGATAGTGTCATAAAAAACTCATCTTGAAGTTATGTCGAGCAATTTGCCAGGTTGCTATAAATTGGTGTGTTGAACCAAAAGCGATTGAAGCTAAAACCCTGAAGTCAATCAAGAAGAAAAAGTAGAAAAAGACGGGGATTCCTACTCCAACTGGCTCGAGCTTACATGAGAGCTACCGAAGAAGGACAAAGTAGTGTGTGATGTTGTGATGGTACAATTCCTTTATTAATTCCATCACCCGCTCGTATATTCTACGATATCGGATGCGAGTGTCTCTTTTGTGTTTCAAATTTAGATAAAAAATCTATCTACTATCCACCAAACAAACTTCTTTTCCTTTAGAAGTAGGAAATAGCTGGTAATGAAATCGTGGGTAGTGTCAAAGTTATACCGAGATGTGAAATAGATATTGATGATAATGTTTTTAAGTTTCAGACTTAATTTCCTATTTGTGATAGGAGCATTTGATATTGTGATAGGCAATAGGATGGCTTATTTAGGTATGATGCCAATATTTTAGTAGTCAAAAACTTCATTCGGCGTAGTAAATCCTAAGGTCGAGAAAGAAATAGTTATTTATGGGTAAAGGAAGGGCGAATTTTTAAATTACGTTCCATGATGAAGGCTGGGAAAATAATTTGTCTAGCGGTTGTCAATCTTATTGGCGCATGTAATAGACACAAAATTTAAAAAGAAAAGTGCTGAAGACGTTTCGGTGGTGAATGAATTTCTCGATGTTTTTCCGGAAGATTTATCATGTATTCCACCCGAGAGGCAAGTCGAATTTCGAATTGATCTTATCCCGGGAGCAACTACATCGGCTTAAAACTACGTATCGTTTAGGCCCCGTTCCTAAATGAAAGAGTTAATGAGCCATACTTCAAGAATTACTGGATAAGGGTTTTATTAGGCCCCCCACCCCCCCCCCCCCCCCCCCCCCCCCCCCCCCCCCCCCCCCCCCCCCCCCCCCCATAGTAGGTTCTCCTTGGGGAGCTCCAATTTTATTCGTTATAAAGAAAGTGGTAGCATGGAATGAATAATATGCATAGATTATCGTGAGTTAATAAAGTCAAGTGAAAAAATGTGATTCCTCTACCATGGATGTGATCTCTTTGATCAACTCCAAGGGGTGCGTAGATGGTTTTCGAAGATTGATCTCCGTTCGGGCTATCATCAATTGAAGGTCCGAGAAGAAGATATTCCTAAAACGGCTTTTAGAACGCGTTATGGGCATTATGAGTTCGTGGTTATGCCTTTTGGCCTTACTAATGCACCGGCAATTTTCATGGATCTCATGAACCGTGTGTGTAGGCCAATGTTAGATAAGTCCGTTATTGTATTTATCGACGATATCCTCGTTTATTCCAAAAGCAAGGAGGAACATGAAGCTCACTTACGCAGACTGTCTGAGAACTTTACGAAAGGAAGATTGTAGACAAGTTTGCAAATGTTGAATTTGGCTATAAGATAATTCAATTCTCGGTCACGTAGTAATATTCCGATGTATCAAGGAGGATCGGCTAAATCGGAAGCGGTGATGAATTGGCAAACTCCTAAAGACGTTGGTGAAATTCGAAGTTTCCTAGGCCTCGCGGGTTATTATCGAAGGTTCATTCAAGATTTTTCCAAGATTGCATCGTCATTAATCAAGCTTACCAAAAAGAATGCTCCTTTTGTATGGGGTGAGGAACAAGAAGAAGCTTTTGTTACCTTGCGAAGGATGCTACGTGATACTCAATACTCGGTTTTACCGGATGGAACCGAAGACTTGGTTGTTATTGTGTATTGTGATGCATTTATCTCGGTCTGTGGCGTTCTTATGCACGAGCGGCAAGGTTATCACTTATGATTCAAGAACATGAAAAAGGCATGAAGGGAAATACCACTCATGATGTGATTCGCGGCGTGTTCTTGCCTTGAAAATTTGGAGGCATTATCTTTATGGTGTAAAATTCATAATTTACACCGACCATAGAAGTCTTCAATATTTTCTAGAGAAGAAAGATCCAAACATGAGGCAACAAAGGTGGTTGGATTTGCTCAAAGATTATAATTGTGAAATACGTTACCATCCAGGTAAAGCAAATGTTGGTACGCGGACGTGTTTTGTCGAACGGAAGAGAGAAGTTATGCGGATTCCATCATTACGAATGATTGTTAATTCAACTTTTTCGACCGAATCAAGGAGCTCAATTAGAAGGTGTTAAAAGAAGAAAATTGAAGAGTGAGCGAATTCATCTTCATCCCTATTTAGCGGACGAATGCCGAGGAATTAAGGAACTATCAAAGAAGAATCACATCCTTTTGAAAGCGTCCGTCAAGGAGCTAATACTGAAGAAGCACACAAGCAGTACTCATCCATCTGGGGGGCTACAAAAATGTATCTTGATTTAAAGAGGAATTATTGGTGGCCGGGTATGAAAAGAGATTGTGTGAAGTATGTAGAGATATGCTTGACATGCTTAAAAGTTAAGGCCGAACATCAAAAGCCGTATGGAAGGATACAACCGCTAGAAATTCCGGTGTGGAATGAGGAAAGAAATATATGGACTTGGTAACTAAGAAACTAAGGACAACAAGAAGCATGACTCAATTTGGGTAATAGTAGATCGATTAACGAAAAGTGCTCACTTCATTCCTATTCGAGAGAAAATGCCCATTCATAAATTGGCAAAAATCTACGTCAATGAGATCGTTGCACGTCATGGAGTGCCCGTTTCTATTGTTTCGGATAGAGATGGACGATTTACTTCAAATTTTTGGCGAGATTTTCAAAAAGAGCTAGGTCTATCATTCCTCTAATTCAACCCATCGAAATGCCGTGCCAGTCAAATGTATCACCATCTGCTCACTCAGTGACATCCCTCTGCGTCCCTGTATCCAAACAAGTAATGAGCTCCAAAACCGTACGACCACCACCGACCTAGGCCCACTATCACACAACCCTACACGCCCCCCCTACGGAACCGCGCATGCTTCGAAGTTGTGTGTATCTCTTGAATTTTGGAGGAAATTGGCCGTACTGAACCATTTACCTTTGGTAGAATTTGCTTATAATAATAGCTATCATGCTAGTATTAAGATGCCACCATATGAGATGCTTTATGGAAGAAAATGTTAGACGTCACGGTATGTTGGGATGAAGTAGGATAAGTTGGGAGTTTGTTCAGCAAGCACTGATGTGTTCTTCAGCAACAATCGAGAAGATTAGAAACCATTCGTGAAAGAATAAAGGAGGCACAAGATAGGTGGAAAAGTTATGCCAACAAAAGAAGAAGACCAATCGAATTCAATGTTGGAGACTTTGTCATGCTCAAAGTTTCTCCATGGAGGGTGTAATGCGGTTCAAGAACAAGGGAAAACTTAGCCCAAGATTTATAGGGCCATTTAAAATATTAAAGAGAGTCAGTGGAAATAGCATATGCGTTGGTGTATGTGTAGATATACCTGAAGTAATGAAGAGGTATACTAATACTTTAAAGTAATGTCTTATCTAAGGAAGTGTCTCTCGGATGAGTCAAGCGTAATTACTTTGGATGATGTAGAAATTAGTCCAGATTTAAACCTTTTCAAGGAAGAACCTGATAAGCAATCTTGGAAGACAAATCAAGACACATCACAATAAGGAAATCCGTTGGTTAAGTGGAATGGAATAGCATCGGAAAGTACATGCATTAGTATAGGAACCAGGAAGAGAAGATGACGGATTTTATTTATTCTCATTTTTTCAAGAGTAGGATTTTGGGGATGGAAATCCCGTTTTAGGGGGTGATGAAATGTAACGCCCGGTTGCCCATTAGGTTTATTTATATAGTTATAAATAATAATAGTTAATTATAAGAATGCGTTTTATATGTAAATGGTAAAATTATAAGTTAGAAATAAATAAGTGTAAAGTTATCTAAATATAAATGCCTAAAGTAAGGGGAATAGAACTTGAGGGACTAGGATTGCCAATGGAACAAACTTAATTATGTAAATATCACAATTATGAAATATCTGGCATTCCAGAAAAATCTCTAAGTATGTGTGTGTTTATACTATGACGACATAAACAAGAGGAAGAAGAAAAAATTGGGGTTTTCATCAATATTGTAAAATTGTACAAGGAGGAAGGAAAATTAAGCTATTGGGAACCTTTAATTGCTATCCCACATCAAAGTAAGTAATTTTCAATTTGTGGATATTAGGTCATGTTACTAAAATGGGTAAAGTGATTGAGAGTTAATAATTTATGATTCTAAACATTAATTAAATGTTATTAGAGTAAATATATAAGTAGGAAGCCAAGAAGAAAGCAAGTCTTGTGTCCAAGTAGGAATTATAGACTCTATTGAGGTAAGTATCTTGACTATAACTTTCCAATTGATTTCATAATGTAAATTTGATGCTTGTAATGTAAGATACAAGGAGTTGTTGAATGTTTGTTTAGATTGGGAATCCCAATGCTAGAATGTGAATGTTAGCATAAATTATATGCTGTTTAAGGTAAGTTTCAATGTCATGATTATACTCTTGTAGTGTCTTGGTTAGTTTAATCTATCTAGCTATTGACATGTTAAAAGTTGTTTATCTTTTTTGTCAAAATACTTACTAAGCTTTTGCCTTATGTTTTTAGTGGATGATGTTTTTGTAGGTACAAGTGTGTAGAAAAAGTAAAGAGAATGATAGCTTTATGACTTTAGATGGTGAGTACGTAATGGACTCTCAATATGAAGCCCCAAAGAGTCATCTTATATTTTGGTATAATTTGTTACTTTTGGGGGTTCTTTTTTATATATTGTGTTCTTTTGATGTTAAATCATCCTAGTTCATGTGTTTGAATTAATATTACAATGGGTCATGTGTGAGTGATATAATGGTTAAGAATGTTTATTAGTAATGTGTTAAATGATTGGGTTAAATGAAATATGACCCATTAACTTGTTAATGAAGTGGTTTATGTTGGTGCACTTATAGCCGAAGTATATTGTGTCAAAAGTACAAGTTTTAAGATCATTTGGGGTCTGTTACAGAAGGTTGGGCTTTTGTGTGTTTGAGTTTCTGTAGAATCTGACAGGTTCTGTGCAGGTTCTGTACCTGAGGACCAATACGGCGTATCCAACTAATGTATACGGCGTATTGGGCAATACGGTCATTGATACGGAGTATAAGAGTCCGAATGTAATTTTTTTTTAAACGACGTATTCAAATTAATGAATACGGCGTATTCATACTTTGACCTATACAGGGTGCTCGTATCTATGGATACGGAGTATCCATAATTTTGAATACGGAGTATCCGTTTTCTAAGTCAATACGGCGTATTCAACTAATGAATACGGCGTATTGGAAACAGTTCACAGAAGGTCTATATCTTTTTTGTGCCTTAAGTTTTCACCTTGGGGTTGTGATATATGTTCTTTATAAATGTAATTGAGCTTGTGTATGCTGCTGTTTCCAAATTGTGTCTTAAATTTATATTTTTATTTGTAAGGTCAAATTTATAAGAAATTTTCAAAAAATTTTCTATAAGTCGTTTAGGGGGTTTCACATGTTCATCCCAATCAAACATTACTTCATCTCATTACTTGTCCATCACAACAACAATTCAATCATTCATCCATTCCACCATCACATATATATCAGTCTTAAATGAATCATTAAACCTCATCTATTCCACAAGTAATTCCACAAGTTACTTATCAAACACCTCCAGCTCCTACACAACCTATGCCTGAGTCACCATTTGTGGACTCTGGTTTTGCTGTTCTTGTATTTTCTCCCGAAGATGATCCGATTGCTTATATTAATAAAGCAATGGCTTTTCTAACAGCTGTAGCTTCTTCAAGGTTTCCTTCTACCAATAATCAACTCAGAACTTCCTCTAATCCAAGAAACCAAGCCACTATTCAAGACGGCAGGGTTACAGTGCAACAAGTTCAGGAGTGTTGGGAATAAATCTTCATACGACTTAATACTGCCAACAGTACTAAAGGAGTTAGTACTGCCAGTACAAAGTTAGTA
>BQNB010073426.1:0-32119 GCA_026074375.1 Tanacetum coccineum
CAGAGATTCATCAAAGATTTTTCGAAGATTGCAAAGTCTTTGACTGAATTAACCCAGAAAAACAAGAAGTATATCTGGGCAGAAGACCAAGAGTCAGCTTTCCAACTGCTAAAACAGAAGCTTTGTGAAGCTCTAATCTTAGCATTACCAGAAGGAAATGACGACTTTGTCGTTTACTGTGATGCATCACTCCAAGGTCTCGGAGCGGTGTTAATGCAAAGAGAAAAAGTTATTGCATATGCATCTCGACAACTCAAGCCTCATGAAGAGAACTATACCACTCACGACCTCGAATTAGGAGCAGTAGTGTTTGCTCTTAAAATTTAGAGACACTATCTGTATGGCACAAAGTGTAATGTATTCACTGATCATAAAAGCCTTCAACATATCCTTCATCAGAAGGAGTTGAACATGAGACAACGCCGTTGGTTAGAGTTGCTCACAGATTACGATTGTGAGATTCGCTACCATCCTGGAAAGGCAAATGTTGTAGCAGATGCCTTAAGCCGGAAGGAACGAATCAAACCACTCTGAGTTAGATCATTAGTCATGACCCTTCACCCAAAATTACCATCACAAATCCTCAAAGCCCAAACCGAGGCAATCAAAGAAGAGAACATCAAAGCTGAGAACTTACGAGGAATGGACAAAGCATTTGAAGTACGTCCAGTTGGAACCCGATGTATCAAGAATCAAAGCACAATAAGCTCCAATCTATTAATACGAACACTCTTTGACAGTGTTAGGGTTTACAACCTTAAAGCTATGAAAAACTATGAAAGACTGATTATAATGTGATGTCTTTCTAACTATGTCGTAGGGTTCCTTTCATACACTAAGGAAACCCTAATGGGCTTACAAAACGCGTATAATGATAATGCATATCTATTCTTAATTTAACTCATGCATATCATAATAGCATTACTAAGTATATAAGACTAGCAACACTAACTATTAACTAACAGTATTAACTATACTAGCAGTACTAACAATGTACTGGCAGTACTAACTAATATAACTAACAGTACTAACAACTTAGACTGTTTTCACGATTCTTCATCAGTAGCACTAACCATCACCAGCAGTATCAAGTTGAATCAGCAACACTAAGTTGTAGAAGTCCATACTTCCCAACAGAACGAATCAAACCACTCCGAGTTAGATCATTAGTCATGACCCTTCACCCAAAATTACCATCACAAATCCTCAAAGCCCAAACCGAGGCAATCAAAGAAGAGAACATCAAAGCTGAGAACTTACGAGGAATGGACAAAGCATTTGAAGTACGTCCTGTTGGAACCCGATGTATCAAGAATCAAAGCTGGTTACCACTCTTTAGTAACTTAAGGGACTTAATCATGAATGAATCCCATAAATCGAAGTATTCCATTCACCTAATTTCTGACAAGATGTGTCAGGATCTAAAGAAACTTTATTGGTAGCCTAACATGAAGGCGATCATCGCTGAATATGTCGGCAAGTGTTTGACATGCTCTAGAGTTAAAGCGGAATGTCAGAAGTCATCTGGCTTACTGATACAACCAAAGATTCCTACATGGAAATGAGAAAGAATAACGATGGACTTCGTTACAAAACTACCCAAAACATCAAATGGACATGACACAATTTAGGTCATTGTAGATCGCCTTACCAAATCAGCACATTTTATTCCTATCAAAGCAACAGATAGTATAGAAACCCTTACAAGGTTGTATATAAAGGAGATAGTCTCACGGCATGGAGTGCCGATATCTATTATCTCGGATCGTGACAGTCATTTCACATCCAGATTCTGGCAATCATTGCAGAGTGCTTTAGGTACTCAATTAGACATGAGTACGACATATCATCCCGAGACCAATGGACAAAGTGAAAGAACCATCCAAACACTTGAAGATATGCTTTGAGCCTGTGTCATATATTTTGGAAAAAGGATGGGAAAGACATATACCATTGGTAGAAATTTCCTACAATAACAGTTATTATGCCAGTATTAAGGCAGCACCATTCGAGGAACTTTATGGTTGAAAGTACCGATCACCTGTCTGCTAGGCCAAAGTTGGAGATGTTCAACTCACAGGACCAGAGATAATCCATGAAACCACCGAAAAGATAGTATAAATCCAACAACGCTTGCAAGATACAAGAGACCGGCAAAGGAGTTACGCCAATGTAAGGTGAAAGCCTTTAGAATTCCAAGTTGGAGATCGTGTTATGTTGAAAGTGTCACCTCGAAAAGGTGTCATCCGATTCGGAAAGCGAGGAAAGCTTAACCCCCGGTACATTAGACCATTTAAAATCCTTGATAGGATTGGTCCAGTGGCATAAAAATTAAAGCTTCCTAAAGAACTCAGTAATGTCTACAATACTTTCCACGTTTCTAATTTAAAGAAATGCTTATCCGACGAATCTCTCGTCATTCCAATGAAAGAGCTTCGGCTTGATGACAAACTCAAGTTTGTGGAAGAACCGTTAAAATTATGGATCGTAAAGTCAAGCAACTAAAACAAAGTCGTATCCCTATAGTCAAAGTAAGATGGAACTCTAAAAGAGGACTAGAATTCACGTGGGAACGCGAAGATCAAATTCGTGCCAAGTATCCACATCTGTTTCCAAACATCACTCCAACGTCCAACTAAATCTCGGGATGAGATTTCTTTTAAGGTTGGGAGACTATAACAACCCACAATTTTCCCCAGTGTAATTATCCATCTATTAAATTAGATGCAATTTTCATCAATGTAATATCTATTTATTAAATTAAGTACAACCATTTTCACAGAAAGATTTTTGCTTTATTCCACCCATTATGTAACGTAACTTACATAATCAAAGTAAACGAGCTCACGCAACTTATCAATGCCAATTTCATCAACGTTTATTACAAGTAAAAGTTATAATATGTCAAGCAATATGTTTAATCACCATTTTACCATACGTTATTTATTTAACGTACTTTCTATAACGTTTTATCAAAACGGACTTTAAACATTAACATTTATATCAAAACCCTAATTATATGTAATGTTTACATATAAATTGAATGTACAAGCTTTCGAGGCATGTGTACAAGTGTACAATGCATAACTTTTGAATATATTTTCCCTCCTAAATCTTAGTACAACACCATTAAGCTTAGAATACAAGTCAACAAAGCACAAAATTCAAATTAAGCATTTTCCCTCCATTTTCTTAAGCATTTCGTACCACCCTTTCTAGCACATGTTACAAGCTCGTCTTAGCACAACATTTAAACTAAGTCCTAATCCTAAACTCTAATTTAAAACCCTAATCCTAAAACCCTAGCTCGTCCGAAACCAAAACCCTAATACAAGAACCTAATAAACCCGACACCCTAACCAAGCTAGCTACCATCCATCACCATGATCCACCACCTTAACCTAATCACCTTAGTCACCAACTTGTCACCAATCAACCACCCTACCACCTTTGTCACACCCTTGCTAACCAAGCAAACCCCCTCCTCGTCACCCCTTGTAAACTGAACTCTCACCATAACCTTACACCTCTCTATGCTATTTTCCTAGCCCTCCTTAGTTATGTTAGTAACCCTTGGCCACCACACCAAGTAAACTTGGCCACCACACCAAGTAAACTTAGCCACCAATCCTATTTTGAGCCCTATATAAGCCGAAACACACACGCATTCAAACTCACCTCTAAACTTCAAACTACCTTTAAATCTTGCTCTAACCAAGTACTAGAAGACTAAGAAGGAAGTATAAGCCACATAGAAGCCAAGAAACAAGAAGAGAAGTTCTTGATTCATCTCCTAAAAGGTTTCGGGTCTCATTTGCTCATTTTAACCCATTTCGCAAGCTTTTCTACTCATTTATTAAGCTCTTGTTATATCTAAGATAATGTACACACTTTGTTTTAATCATTTGATCAAACAAAACCTTGTTGGAAACCCTTAAACAAAACCGAACCCTAATAACCCATTTTTGAAACCCTAATCTACTCAAACCTTAAAATAAGTTAGCTTAAGCTTATTCTCTTCCTAAATAAGCTACTATATACTTTTACAATCACTTGGAATAAGTTCCTAAAACCCTAAGCATATTTGTTGGTTTTCCTAAACCAAACGCACCTTAATTGGATTTTCGAGCTCATAAGCTCTTTTCACAAGCTATAAGCTTGTTAAAACTATAAAACCTAAGTTATTTTAGCTTATTATGATAAGCTAAATGCTGCAAAACTAAGTTGGATTTGAAAAATACAAGTATATGGATTTTGGACTTAATTCGCAAAACATTTCATGCAAAGGTGTATATATTGTAAATTTTGAAAATATTAAACTTTTGGGCTGAAAATGTATTTTTCCTAAAGTTAAAAACCACAAGGGCTTGTTTTGCCAACTTTCAAAGTTAAAGGTTAAAAAGTTATAAACTTATATATAAAGGATTAAAAGTATATATTAATATATACAAGGGTATATATTGTCATTTTCGTATTCTTAAGGTATAAATTAATATTTTATATTAATTATAAAATATATTTAAATATTATAAAGACTAAGACTCATTATTAACACCCGACACATTAGTCAGTTATCATTCAACGATACGAAACACTATAAAACAATTATGTTATAAATATAACATAATTTATCATCCACTAGCTTTTGAAGAAACCTAAAATGATAAAATCTTATCATTTAAACTATAACTTATCACGTTACAAGGGAGTTGCATGTGAGGGGCTTTCATTTGGGTAAACATTTTGACGAGTTGCTGGATTTACGATTTAAAGTGTCCTAGCTCCTCAATCCCTTATCTAAAACGACCTTCTGGATTATTGATAGCCTGAGACATGATACGATTTTTTTCACAATTATAAACCAAAAACCGTTAAAACTTTATGAAGTAAAGTTTTGAAATATAATCAATCAAACTAAGACTTGACATATTACCCTAGGTTGCGTGACGAGGCTGTTTATTCCCTTTTGAATTAAATTTCAAATCAATCAACTACCTTATCAAGGTGAGTTCATAGTCCCACCTTTACATGTTTTCTAAACTCTGTAGGGAGATACATGCTATAAACCATGAATACAAGTGTTTTTCCAACTGTATGCTATCCTGAATAAATTATTGCATTGACTGTGTATTCAAAATTTCAATTACAAACCACTGTGATTTTTACTCAACAATTATTTGAACTCCTTTGTTAGCATGTTTATCTCAGGTAATTGAGCAAACTATGGCACGGAGTGGCATTGGACTTGAGGATGTCCAAACTTGTTATCATTCAACTTTTATGTTTTCAATGTATTTTAGGACCTCTTTTGTAAAACTCTTATATTATTGAATGATAACTAAATTTTCCAAAACGTATTTTTTAAGTCATTTTCTATGATTATGATTATTGATTCATGAAGTAATACCCTAAATTTAGCTTCCGCTGCTAGTCAGATAACGGGTTGTTACACATGTGGTGACCTGTAATTTGGTTTTCCAGAGAGCAGTTGCTTATGCGAAACACAGTCTCCATCCTTTTAAACCATTGAGTCAACTCGATGACTCCTTCAGTGCCTCTGAAAAACAGGGGTTGGCACTTCATAAAGTCTTGGTAAGTGCACTCTCGAGCAACGCGATCATATATGGAATAAAGTAATTATGTAGTACTTCTAACAACCCGTATCCCGAATAAGGTTGTCGTCGCCATTCATGCTTCTGTTAGCATCATGTGCCGCTAATGCAGCAGTAACGCCTTGGTCGATCATTGCTTTAAGTTCAGCATTGGTGAAAAATGTGGTGTTAGTTGTTGTGGCTAGGGTGGTTCTGGTTCTGGGTGCTTTCCTTGGAGGCATTATCTTCAAAATCATAAGAGTAATAAGATTAGTTTAGTTATCCTAGTCGTGCTCTAAAAATAGAGTTATAACCGAAAAAAACCGATTTCGGAAAAACCAAAAAAACCGAAACCGGTTATTAGAAAAACCGGTTTTTTAAAAACCGGTTTTAACCGATTTTTTTGCACCTCTATACGAGCTTATAGTACTACCTTGCCTAAAGAAATGTTCTAATATTTATATAAATAACCCTTATGTAAATAATTGTAAAGTATGTGTGAAAGAATGTAAACTCATCTTGGTATATATATGTATGACCCTTATAGTAATGTACGTACTATAATATGAACACGTATATGAATCATGTAAGCATCTAGTAAAACTAACTAATGCAAACAAGTAGTGTATGTATGTCCCGTGAAAACCCATTTTGTATGAATGCAATATTTGAAAACGGTTATATTCCAGCAAAACATTTGACCTGGTTCTCTATAACCTTGGCTCTTGATACCAATCTGTAACACCCCTAAAAATAGGTCGCAACTGAATATGGGTTTGAGGGTGGTACATCATAGATCAATAGCACAAGATATATATATAGAACGACCATTAAAAGTCGTTTAAAACAAGATATATATAGAACGACCATTAGTAAGGTGTTTGTTACAAAAGCCCGAAGCTTAACTTGTTTATTGTTTCAAATTACAAAGATTCCAGTTCATGACAAATGTTTCTCCAAAATGTAATGCAACCAAATCTTTCATGCACATGACATCCAAAATATAACCACCAATGTATCCCTCGCACCTCGTGCCTTATTGATCTCCTGAAAAACATTGCTTTAAAACATCAACAATAATGTTGGTGAATTCATAGGTTTGTAAAATGTATAAGTGTAGGACCGCAAGATTTCTCTCGTGATAATACATCAAATGCAAACATCACAAAAATGTCATTATGTTTCCCTAAGCTCATGATGCTGAAGCTCGACATAAATGAATTGCAATATAAAATTGCCTACATTGCCCTTGATGATGTTCAACCCGGAACATCCTAAATCCGACATGGTATACGTTCGTTCCCTTTGATACCTAGTCACCCGAACGGGGGCGTCACCCCTAAATAGATCTATTTATAACATTCGCGCTTACAATCCGGTAATTAACTAGTTCATGATAATAGGCTCATTAGGTATTGTTACCTAGGCGAACACGTAATCATAATATAAAAATGTTCACTTGCGTCCATTTTTAAAAACATGCATATGTTTCTCACCCCAAAACTTGTAAATCATTGTAATTGTAAAACATGGGGCTATGAACTCACCTTGTGTGTATGATAACAAATATATCATAGAAAATGCGTCACGATAATGACTGAATGCAACCTAATTAAATATAGGTCGTATAAGTACTAAGCACTTTGATTAACTAACATCATATATAATTCTATATAGCTACATCACCATCTAATTGCATTTGCGAAATCATATTTATAAAGTAAAAACGTTTATAAATACCACTTTAGTAAAAACGGCGTAACTTTCCCGTTTTAAGCCCGTTTTGTACGTTTCTTACGTCCACGCTTTCGTATTGGAAAGATATATCAAAATATTACATTTTTGTATTTTGAGTCCCCTGGTGAACAGTGGTTTTACTGTTCATATACTTTTATAAAATTAATCGTCGTAAACCCGTAAATGTCGTATTTTACACGTTTTAGCTCCGTTTTTAGTGATTCTTTCGAGCACGTCTTTGTATTTAAAAGTTACATCTAATTAATGATGTTTTCAAAATAAATATATCTGATGTGGACATTAACTTTTATAAAATTATTTTTATAAAAGTATTTATTATTATTAACTTGCAAAATTCATAACTCCTTCGTTATTGATCCAAAAATTATGATATTTAATGTTTTGGAATCCTAAAAATATGTACTATCTGATAAAAATAACCATTTGTATATATCAGAAGTGAAACTTAAAAGTTTTAATAAAATTTCTTTTATCGCGTAACTTGTAAATTACGTATCTCCTTCGTTATAAAACGGATTTTTAAGTTCTTTATATGGTTCGAATCCTCATGACATGTAGTATTTTATAGAAATATAAAAAAATACTTTATTTTTCGAATTTGATCAGACCCTTTTGGTGTTTTTGCTAAAAACATGTTTAAACTTGTTTTGTAACTTTTTAGCTTAACCACTTTGTTACAAGTCCCTTACAATACCATATATCACATTTCTTACATCCTTAGGGTCCCTAGTCCATGATTTTTCCATATATTGTCCAAGAATCACAAGATCCATAAGTTTACATACTCATTTGTTCATGAACTTTTATATATACACCTTTTAGGTAACTTGTTTATATATACTTTTTATACATAAACCACACTTATATAATTTATATACTTCCATTCTCACATGTTCTTAACATCCATATAACCCATGTAAAAGTATACCAAATCATAAACAAGTGTAAAAATCCATTTTTCATGTAGATAAGTTTCCTAGATGGTGATTAACTACATAGCCATTATATACACATAAAATCATGAATGTAAAGAGATTAAGTGTTTTAGGTAACCTTAATATGAAGTAGGATGATGAACAATATGATCTAAACCCTTGTTTAGCTATTTAACCCAAGCTTACAACACTTGAAAACCCTAAATCCAAGTGAAACCCTAATCTTGAACCTTCTTGCTTTAACACTTGTAAACCCCAAACCAAACCTTCTAAACACCTTAGAATATCTTAGAAATGATGTAGGGATGCTTGTAAATGTTGTAAATGAGTTTTGTATGGATTATTTATGGTGTTGGGAGTTGGCCGTGGGTTTTGAGAGAGACAAAGGGATAGTATGTTTTGATTTTTACTTATGGAATGAGAGTGTGTATTTACTTACACTAGTACATGCCTTATATAACCATAAGACTAGTCAAAGAATGTACATGGAAGTCTTAGACATATTGAGGAAATTAGGGAAAGTCTTTGGTCAAGACTAAGAATATATGAACCCTTGGTTCCCTAAAATGGAAGTTATCCCATGAAAACAAGGAAAGTATTTTAAACTATTGATATATCTTGGGTTTTCTCTTCTTATCCGGCCATATACACATATAGGTAATGCAATTTGGTAAATTTTGAGTATTGGGTACAATTGTGGGTATTTGTTGAAGCGTAGAAAAGTTTTGGTGGTTCTGGGTATGCCTAAATGTAATTTAACGTGAAACGTAACCACTTTACGTAACCAATAAAAATAAAATGTGCAAAGTTAATAATTATCCTCCAAATAATTATCTAACACTTGCTTGACGTAAACATTTAATTGTTTGATGCCCGTTTACGTTGAATGATTATTTTTAGTTTACGCGATTTAACTCAACCCTTTTAAAATTAAAAGCAAACGCGTACAAGACTAAAAATAAATAGTGAAATAAAGGACGTCGTAAATGACCCTAAAACACGGGGTGTTATACCTTTCCCGTCATAGGAACCAATATGGGAAGGCATTTCCAGTCCATCTGGGAGAGGGTAATCTTCTATCCAGCAGACGAAGGGTGTTACTGAGCCTAAAGGGTTTAGGAAAAGGCTTGTTGGGTTTGGGTTGGCATACGCAGGAATGTTTGGGAACACATACATAGGCTGCGTATAAAAAGAATAGCTATTCGGAGGGATATTCCCATGATGCGTAAAGCCATTTTGATGAGATATGTTACTGTTTGTGAAGGTCGATGGTATGTGCCCTCCTTGTGGGAGGTTGGCGAAGCTTCCCCCTATAGGGGGTTTATCGTCAGAGTTTGCGGAGGGAAGCCCATGGCCTGCCCATTGACAAAACTCGCAGGTTGTTGGTGGGGGTATACATGCATAGGCATAAGTCCATTTGGTACATTCAAGCTTGCAGGTATGAAAGGTTGATCATTATGTGATAAGAACGTACCGTTAGGAGGGAGATTCCCTCCTATGTTATTCAGAAGTGCCTGACCTCCATAAGCGAAAGTTAGGAAAGACTGCAAAGGTTGCCCATTTTCGGTTCTCCCTATGTGGCTGCTAAAAGTGGAGGAAGGTTTACATTTTGACTTCCATTCCCTCTTGATGCTTCTTCCGAAGGCCTTCCACCTTCGTTGTTCCTTTCGACCCTGCTTTCCCCTCTGTTTTGAGTTTCCTTAAACCTTACTACTCTTTCCCTTCTTCTACGAACCCTGGGAGACGTTGCTCGAAGTGGTGGAGTGACAGCTCTGACAGGTTTCGGTCTTGGTTCCATTTCTCTTTCTTCATCGTAGTCTTTGCTGAAATACTCCAATTCAGTTCAGAGATCGTTGTTACGCATCTGCCTTCGTCGGTCCCTTAGTATGGACTACAAGGTTTCATAGTTAGCTTCCATAAAAGCTGGGCTAATCATAGGATTGGGATTAGTTGAGGTAGATGCACGATAGGCTAGAGGCGTATTTTCAGGAGTAGTGGCGGCAAACATGGTGGTAGTTGTAGGCACTGCCGAAAAACCAAGTGGTGGTGTTGTTTCTCTTCCGCTAGTCATGCCGGAAAAGTAGATAGGTTGTTTTTATGGTTACTAGGCTCTGTTTTAACGGGACTAATTGTTTCGGTCCCACGGATGGTGCCACTGATTATGCAAATATAGCTACGACCAGGCTTTGATGAGATCGAAGAGTTCTTCTTATGGATGTTGAGTTGCCAAGCCTTGAATAACCTGTGTCAACACAAATGGAAACACTACGTTAAGTGAGACGCAGGGGGTCCCTGCGAATCACCTACGGCGTAAGAGTAAGTATGTGCTTTTTGTATTGAGAAAGTATGAAAGCGTAAGTAATTATGTGTAGGAGTCTTAGCCATACCTGGAGCCTTTTCCATCTATTTATAGTTGCAGAAATGAGATGGGACAAGGCTTAGCACCAAGTCGGCGATCGTGGGGGATGTCCCACGATTTAAGGGGTGATTATGGGATTGTGTATCATGATCTCTATTTTGGCGGGAAGATCCCAATAGAGATGGAGAATGTGGGTTTGACCATCTGACCTCTACCCTAGTTTCGTCGAAGGCCTACCGCGAAGGGTGTAGGGCTTCGCGTGGCGGAATCCCATATTGGTAATCATCCCAAAGATGATTTTACGCCACTCGAAACTATTCGAAGGTTATGTAGTGTATTTGGGAGAAGATCCCATTTGAGCTTTGAAGGGGAGACCTCCGAGCCAAAGGGGAGGGTACGTCATCAAGGGTCGAACCAACTGTGGATCCTCATACTGAGGAAAATCCAGGTAATGAAGATGAGGAACAAGATGAAGGGATTCAACAACATAATATGGACAACTATATTCGGGTGCGTGATAGAGCAAAGAGAAGAACTGTTATACCTGTAAGGTATAGGGATGGAGGTATGTATCATTGTATAGACCATCAGGGTCTAGGGTAAAACATGATATGACAGCTTATTCATTTGCTATTGTTGAGGAAGAAGATACACATGAACCAATCACATTCCAGGAGGTGATTAATTCATCTGAAAAGGATGAGTGGGTTCGTGCTATGGAGGAAGAGATGAGTTCTTTAAAGAAGAACCATACTTGGGAGCTGGTCGATCAACCAACTGGTCAGAAGCTGTGATAACGCCTAAATTATACATGTTTTTTGCGGCGTTATTTGTATATATTTGATCATTTTTCATGAACTTTTGGTACTTAATCAAGTATATTTGCTATTATATGTTCTAGGTACGTGTCGTGAAAAATACGAAAGATGACACGAAGAATTGAAGCTTAAACGAAGAAATAACTCAAGTTAAATGATCTCCCGACACCTGTTCACTATTTTGGTCATAACTCGGTCATACAAACTCCGTTTTAGTTGGTTCAAGTGGCCACGTGAAGAGAATTCAATTATCTACAACTTTGAAAAATGGTACCTGCCGGAAATGTACCAAGTACGCCGCACTTGTAAAAAAGTGTGGCGCACTTTCTGTCAAATTTAAGAGAATTAAAGGCAATTAAATGCTAAGTGCATTAACACCCGATGTGCGGCGCACAAATAAGTTTGTGCGGCGCACTTTGTCCCCTGAAAATCCTATAAATACCCTTCTTGGCTCCCTCATTTCACACACTTTCACCCTCAATCCCCAAATTCATTTAGAATACTTAGAATAGGTGTTTTTGGTGATCTTGGCTTGACAAACCAAGGATCCAAACACCCCTTCAAACCGCCATCACCACCATTGACTACCACCACTCTCCACCATTAATATCCTTAGGTTCTAATCCATCAAGAAAGTGTTAGTGAAGTGTAATTCGAATCTATAAGCGATTGTGACAGAATTGTTCATAGTTTCCGAGTTTTGCTTTGAATATAATAAAGTGTTCTTGGGAAATTCTTGTGAAATCACCATCATTTGCTCTTGGAGTTTGGTATAATCTTGTTTATCCTTTGAATATGATTATTATTGAATTGTTTGAGTTCATAATGTGTTTTATTACTTCTTTGATTATGGAGTAGCAATCATATGTTTGTTTGGGTGATATGTGATCTTGTATATGGAGTGTTTGGATATGAGTTTATTGAAATGGTTAAACATATTTTATATAAGAAAATAGGCCGAAAGGTTTCTTTATACATGTGTTCTATCAATCCATCTAATATATTGGTTATAATAACTTATAAAGGCCGAAAGGATTTGTTGTTATTAATCGATATAATCGCTAGTTATATTTAAAGGTCGAAAGGATTTATAACTTGTGATAACTCTATTTTCTAAACTTATAAACACTATTCCAAACACATCATTATCTAAGTGATCATTGCCTAAACAAACATACCTTAATCATTTGATTGAATCATCTTTTAATTGCTTTCGTTATAATATCCGATATATGCAAGATTTGGTTAATTTGATCCGTGACAATCTTATTAACCTTAGCACCTTAATTACAAACTGTGAATACTTCAATTCCCGTGGAACGACCTGGACTTACCTAAAGCTATACTATACACGAACGGGTATACTTCCCGAATGTTGTGTTTTTAGTCAAAATCGGTATTTATAGTTATTATAAATTTAAAGCTTGTAAAACACACATCAAGTTTTTGGCGTCGCTGCCGGGGAATTATTTAAGTTGTTATCAGTTTGTTGCTTGTTTTAGGTGCTATTTTGTTTCAAAAAAAATTCAAACTTGTCGTACCGTTTTCTGGGAAACGGAACCCAAAAATCATTTTTTTCTTCAGGAAGTATGCCGCACATCCTATTTGTGCGCCGGTTTTCCTGAAAACCCAAGAAGTACGCCGTACTTTACCCAAGTACGCCGCACTTTCTGCAAATTTTCACAAACAGAATCTTATTTCAAAAACCAAAACCCCCAATCTGCTAGTCTTAGGTTCTATAATCATTTGGAATTGTATTTTATCTGATTATATGCCTTGTATATTTGTAATTATCTAGTTTATCATAATATTCAGAAAAAAAACATAAAATTTCCAAAAAAGCCGGCGCACTTTTCCTAAAGTACGCCGTACCTATCCAAAAAAAATCATTTATCTATTTATACTTATTCTCTATATATATAATAAAAATTAAAATATATCTAATATATATATAAATCTATAAAAAATAATATAAAAAATATATGAAAATAATTTACTTTATTTTGAAAATTATCCTATTAGCCTTAATTATATATATAAAAATGTCTTTTTGCAAAATGCTTAACGTATGTATAAATCCAATATCTTTTGGAAAACAATTAGTAAGTCTAATATATAAATTAAATAAAAATTTAATAACAAGGACTTGTAAATTTAAAAAAAGAATACATTCGGATCGAATCTTCAACCCAACATTCTTCCGTTAATGACTTTGTCGTTATAAATATACCTGAAGAGGATGTTGAACCCAAACAAATAATTCTCGATCCTGATGATCAGCCTATGTGGGAAAGTGCTAAGACTGTAGCACCGACTCCTAATTCTGCCATTATTCAACTCGATGTTGATGACAACTTTGTTATCAATAGTACTCACTTAAATATGATTTAGGAAAATAAATTCGATGGTTATCTGCGGGACGATCCGCATGACCACATCCGTGAATTCCTCGCAATCTGCAACATGTTCAAATATGGTGAAACTCAAAGTGAAGCTGTCAAGCTTTTAATATTTCCATTATCCTTGTGTGATAAAGCTAAAATCTAGTTCAACGAACTAAATGAAGAGTCTATAACATCGTGGGAACAAATGAAAAGAGCTTTTATAATCAAATTCTTTCCACCTGTCATTGTTTAACCGTCTTTTACTCAAAATCAGAAATTTCTCTCAAAACGTATGTGAAAGTCTAACCGACGCTTGGTTACGACTCAAGAGCATGCTTCGAAAATGTCATGGGCACGGTCTGACCAAAGGAGCTATTATTCAAATATTCTATCACGGTCTAGACGAACCCACTCAAGGAATCCTGGACATAACTGCTGGAGGAATCTTCCTCTACAAAACTCCAAATCAAGCTTATCAGTTTCTTGAGGACAAAGTCCTTTTCAAACTTGATTGGTCCACTAAATCTCAAAACGAACATCATCGAAAATCTGTTTCCTTCGCCGATGGAAGTGATAGTAATACTGATAATTCTCTATTTATGGAAAAATTAAAGGCTATGGATTCTAAAATTATAAGCTTAAATGAAGAATTGCAAGATATGAATGAGAAATATAATGAGCTTAGAGAGGGAAACGCTTATAATAACGATGACACGCCAATGTGTAAACGTCATAAAGTAAATTAAATCCAATCTGAAGGTTATCAAAACCGAAATTCTCAGGATTGGTATTCTCACCAAACCCATCATGATCCTAATGATTCTGAGAAATCGCTCACAGAAGTAAACAATGATGTGAGAAATGACCTCGAAGATTTCAAAAGATGTATCCATAGCATGAGAACTGTTCATTGGAAACTTTTTGCCAAAGACGATGGTAAAACCACCGGTGTTTTACCTAATAAAAAGTCTAAACCTATCAACCAAGAACCTCAATCTCAAACAGATTTCGAAAAATCAATCACAAAATTTTTGGATGGTCAAAGAGTTACAAATATGTTTTTCAAAAACAATATTAACGATATGATTTTAAAGATGAAGCAAAATGAAAAGAATTTCCAAACTATCTTTAAAAACATAGAAAGGAAAATAGATGAGTGGGAGAAGTCTCAAAACATCCCTTCAGAACAAACCAATTGGACTGAGCCACAACCTCCCCCTCAAGCTCACACCGAGCAAGTAAATGCCGTATTCACCAGGAGTGGAAAGTCCGATGATTCTCCAAAAATTCAAAAAATATCCACCATCTCCTATCATCGTTAACAATAAAAGCGAAAAAGATCGACCTAATAAGACATCAAAAAAGGGCTATCACGTGGTTTTAACAAAAGAATATCTATTCCGTGAGTATATACCAAAGACCTCATACCCTCAACGTTTAAATGTGGATCATTCCCACTTGAACCATGTTGTCAAGGTATCCTGAATCATGTTGAGTATAACAAAAATAATAGTAGTAGTAGTAATAGTAAATAATAATAAACCTATAAAAAAACTATATATATATATATATATAACAAAAAAATTTTGCAGCTTGCTTAGTTTGATGTGCATGGGCCCATGTATTTCTCACTCGATTTCTGCATCCAAAAAGAATTTATCAAACTTTGTGGGTATGTTCGCTGGAAACCCTCACGAGACTATAACTCGTCCACTCAGGACACCGAGGGGTTTAAAGGCTTGTTGCACGCACTAAATGCAATCGTGTTGCCTACGAAAGTGCGCTTTGAAATTTTACTGTTTTCGTAGTTGTGTCTGTTATGCAGATTAAATAAA
This sequence comes from Tanacetum coccineum, assembly GCA_026074375.1. NCBI lineage: Eukaryota > Viridiplantae > Streptophyta > Magnoliopsida > Asterales > Asteraceae > Tanacetum > Tanacetum coccineum. Next base: position 15,681 of record BQNB010073426.1, read on the forward strand.
ACAGGTGGAGCTTGGATTGGTGGTTGGCATTTTACACTTGGAGACTTATATAATTGGAGTATTATATTACATGTGGTAGAATACACATGCTTGGTACTTCGTTTCGCGCCATAACCTTCATAATTCAGCCAAGCACTTATGAGCCTCCGAGAAGTTTCAATTTACGCATAATGCTCTACTTAAGTGCAAAACTAAAAAAAATGTAATGGAATTACTCAAGGACAGCTCCAACGTAGCTATATCTCTCTATGCCTCAGGAAGTACCGTTTTCCCTTAATTTTCCCTATTTTCTATATTTATCAGTTCTCACATTGAGGGCAATGTTCAACTTAAGTGTGGAGGGGTAGCAAATAGGAAAAATTAATCATGTCCCTCCATGTTTGCCCTGCAATCTAGTCACATTTTTCAATTGATATTTTCTGAAAAATATGAAAATTAATTTATTGCTTTTCTAAAAAATTTAAAAATGCATACTCTTAGTAAGGCAAATTCAACTGGATTGACATTTTAACTAGCACAAAATCAACCCACTTAAATTGAAAGGTTCGCCTCTTGATCTTAAGGAATTCGGGTATCCATCTTTGATACCTAAGAAAATTGATGCATTTAGCTTGTTCGATTTAAGGAGTGAGCAATCATATGTATCTATTTCATCTTTATGAATGTGTATATGTGGTTTTGTCACCTTTTCTGGAGCTTGGTATTGGTTTATCATTATATTTGAGTGGGCCGGTAATTTAGTAGCTCCAGAACTTGTGCTTGATCATCATTTACTAGACCGCATTGAGGTTAATTTATAGACAAAGTAGTATGATAAGAGGTAAAATAAATCCCTATGCAATCATGTATCTGCAGCACTCGCTTTTAGTGTTGAGATCCCCAAAGTATCCCAAGAGCAAGAAAAATATGATCGATGAAGAAGAAGTTTTTTTTTTGCCAGCCTTAGTTATCGCAGTACTTGGAATGAAAAGAAATATCAAAAAGAAAGAAAAAGAAAGAAAAAATAAAAGAAAAGAAAGAAAGAGAAAAGAAAAAAATAATAAAAGTTCAAAGTATAAGGCAAAGTTCTGGCACATGGAATCAAGTATCTGCTATTCACCCTCATCAATATCACATTTTGCCTCTTTGAGATTTCTGTCTAGGTGCTCACGCCGCAACGGGCATGTTTATGTGTCTAGTTACATGCATATTTGGTAGCGACCTCGATTATGTCTATGTATTTGAGTCCGACCATTTACAATTATAAAACCCAATCTGTGTGACTCGTGTGATTTAACAAAAACATCATCTTTCCCTAGTGATGTGCTCTGTTATATGTTTCTATGCCTGAAAAGTTATAAAACTAGTAAACACTTGTTAATGCTAAAATGAATTTTTCTCCATATCACGATAAATGATCTTGTTTTCTAGCTTTAATTGCTTAAGGGCAAGCAATAGCTAAGTGTGGAGGGATTTGATAACGCCTAAATTATACATGTTTTCGGCGACGTTATTTGTATATATTTGATCATTTTTCATGAACTTTTGGTACTTAATCAAGTATATTTGCTATTATATGTTCTAGGTACGTGTCGTGGAAGAATACAGAAGATTACACAAAGAATTGAAGCTTAAACAAAGAAATAACTCAAGTTAAATGATCTCCCGACACCTGTTCACTATTTTGGTCATAACTCGGTCATACAAACTCCGTTTTAGTTGGTTCAAGCGGCCACGCGAAGAGAATTCAATTATCTACAACTTTGAAAAATGGTACCTGCTGGAAATGTGCCAAGTATGCCGCACTTGTAAAAAAGTGTGACGCACTTTCTGTCAAATTTAAGAGAATTAAAGGCAATTAAATGCTAAGTGCATTAACACCCGATGTGCGGCGCACAAATAAGTTTGTGCGGCGCACTTTGGCCCCTGAAAAGCCTATAAATACCCTCCTTGGCTCTGTAACACCCCCATATTGGGTCGCAGCGAAATAAGGGTCCGGGGCGTGTTACTTCTCAGATCAATAACACAAGATAATATAAGAACGACCAAACGTTTAAAATAAACACCGTTGCAAAGGTTCAAACGATTCAAAAGTTTTACAATCGATCAAATTTAAAAGATTCAAAAGTTAAAATGCGGAAGCTTAAATGAGTTCAACAACGGTATTTAAAAACAAAGCTAAATTCTGGAAAACCCGTCTAAGGTCTAAGAAAATAGACTTCACATAGATCAAGCAACGACATCCAAGCTAAGTACCTGAGAAAACATGCTTAAAACGTCAACATAAAGTTGGTGAATTCATAGGTTTAATTCAAATGTTATCAATTTGGGACCACAGATTGATCTAAATTGCAATTAATGCGACAGTATAGGAGAATACAATTCACTTAAGAGGCCATTTACGTTTGACACTAAGCTCCATGACACGAGGGCTAATAACAGAACGTAAGCAAAATACATTTGCTATATAAATGGCTTGCCCTTACAGGTGTTCAACCAAAGACCACCTAACCAGTTTTGGCATGACATATATCCGTTAGTTCTTGGAGGATCTCGAATAGTAAGTGTCTTTTACTCCGGATAGGAATAAATTAGTCCAATGATCTATCTATCAATTTGCGCTTTACTTAACCAGCCTCAGTCGGTTAAAGATAATTAACGGTTCATGATATGTTCGGGCAATAGTGCGTCTAAACGCTTAACTTAGGCACACCGTTAAACAGGGAAATCTCACGTATAGTTACTGGTGTTCCAGTTTTAAAACAAAGCTATGTTTTTCTCACCCATTTTTATGGAATGTATAGGGTTGGCATATGACCCATTTTTCCCTTAAAATGTGTAATTAAATATTTCCTAAATATTTTCTAAGTGTTTAGAATTTATAGAAATTTCGGCATGACCCGTTCGTTGTTTACAAGTTTTTACCAAAAAGTCGTAGACTTTATTTAAAAACCACTTTCAAATCACTTTTAATCTATGTTTTACAACTACTAATTTATATATCTGCCAAAATTCTTTTTAACTAGTCAAAAGAATCATCGTGGGGCTCTTATTGGCTTTTAGGCCTAAAAAGCAATATAATGATCCCGTAAGGCCTTAACCCTTCAAAATTAATGTTTAAAACATAACGCATCTAAGTCGTACTTTATCAAATAAGGGCTATTCATGAACCTTATTCCATAAGCTACACATGGTTTTTACTCCTTGGTGTTATTGTAGTCATATTGGGCCGTTATTGTCCCGTTTAAGTCAAAAAACATGGGTTTTGAAAACTCATCAATTTAGTCGATAATATAAGCAAAACATCAAACTCAATAAGCAACGAGGCTTACTAATGAACTAGAAATAAGCTCACAAATAAGCCAAATAATAATAAGCAACCTTACGAGCTTAATTTATCAAGCTCGTGGTTTGGGCTTTAATTGGTTATGGACACGGGCTTAATTAAGCCCAATAGCTATATTCAGGCTTATTTGTTAAGCCGAATAAGCTCATCACTTGTCCTTTCAAAATAAGCTAGAAAATAAGCCACATAAAATAAGCCGAAACAAAATAAGCTAAACAAACACTTTTCCTTTCTTTTCTTATTTAGGCGTGAGTATTAAACATAAGCCCAAAAAGCTCAAATAAAATCAAATAAGCTTTCCCAAAAGCTTATTCAAATAAGCCGAACATAATAAGCCATTCTTACTATTTTTTAATTAATCGAAATAACCACGATACAAAACTAAGATTTCTTATTCTCCTTTTATTTATACACGAAACATATATACAACCTTTTAGGGTTTACGTAGTTTCAAAATCTTTATGTTTACGAAACGAGTTGTACAACTAGTATGTATGCATTAGATGATTCAAAAGTACAGTTTTTAAAGATTGAGTGATTATAAGAAATGGAAGGTTTAAGAGGATGGATCAAGACTAAACAACCCAAACGCTGTGTTTAAATACTACCGGATATCAGCACGATGACTATAACTTCAAGGTCTTCAAAGGTTTATGATCAAATTTGGAAAAATTTAAATGTGTGCGATATACATATATATACTACTTGGGGACTCATGAAGATATTTCTTATGTCTAGTTGATCATGTGAAAGGTGGCAAGGATAAGAATGCAGGGAAGAAAAGCTAGAGCTTATCTTGGATAAGAAAAGCTAGTCATGAGATCAAGTGGCATGCTAGATCTTTTATGAAGATATTTGTGATGGTTCTTGGTCTCATCTTGGCTTTCCTAGTCATTATACACGAAATTATATATGTGTATAAGTTAGGATATGCTTTTAGTCTTTTATATAATGTATACTTGCATTATATGAAGTATAATGTAGTATAGACTTAGAAAAATGTATAACTTGCACATGGTAGAGTTTGATTTGAATTCTTTCATGAAGAATATGTATAATGTGATAAATACTTGACATTTTAAATAAACTTTAAGTATTGGGTATAAATTATGGGTGTTTGATGAAGCGTAGATAAGTTAACGTGCTTCCGGGAAGGCTTAAACGTATTTTATCGCGAAACGTAAACACTTTACATAACCAATAAAAATAAAATATGCAATGATAATAATTATCCTCTAAATAATCATATAACACTTGCTTTATGTAAACATTTAATTGTTTAATGCCCGTTTACATTGAATGATCATTTTTAGTTTACGCGATTTAGCTTAACGATTACGATTTAAAAGCAAACGCGTAAAACCCTAAAAATAAATTATGAATTACATAACGTCGTACAATGACCTAAAACATGAGGTGTTATAGGCTCCCTCATTTTAAACACTCTCACCCTCAATCCCCAAATTCGTTTAAAATACTTAGAATATGTGTTTTTGGTGATCTTGACTTGGCAAACCAAGGATCCAAACACCCCTTCAAACTGCCATCACCACCATTGACTACCACCTCTCTCCACCATCAATATCCTAGGTTTTAATCCATCAAGGAAGTGTTAGTGAAGTGTAATTCAAATCTATAAGCGATTATGACAGAATTGTTCATAGTTTCTGGGTTTTGCTTTGAATATAATAAAGTGTTCTTGGGAAATTCTTGTAAAATCACCATAATTTACTCTTGGAGTTTGGTATAATCTTGTTTATCCTTTGAATATTATTATTATTGAATTGTTTGAGTTCATAATGTGTTTTATTACTTCTTTGATTATGGAGTAGTAATCTTATGTTTGTTTGGGCGATATGTGATCTTGTATATGGAGTGTTTGGATATTGATTTTCTAAGTGTAAAGGCTGGAAGGATACTTATAAATTTATGTTTTATCATTCCACTTAATATATTGGTTATAATAACTTATAAAGGCCAAAAGGATTTGTTATTATTAATCGATATAATCACTCATTATATTTAAAGGCCAAAAGGATTTGTAACTTGTGAAATATTTATTTTCTAAACTTATAAACACTATCCTAAACACTTCATTGTCTTAGTGATCATTGCCTAAACAAACATACCTTAATCATTTACTTGAAGCATCCTTTTATCCGATATATGCACGATTTGGTTAATTTGATCCGTGACAATCTTATTAACCTTAGCACCTTAATTACAAACTGTGAATACTTCAATTCCCATGGAACGACCTGGACTTACCTAAATCTATACTATACATGAACGGGTATACTTCCTAAATGTTATGTTTTTAGTCAAAATCAGTATTTCTAGTTATTATAAATTTAAAGCTTGTAAAACACACATCAAGCTGGTAAGCTGCAAGTGGTTGTATAAGATTAAAGAAGGGATTAAAGGCGTTCAGAAACCAAGGTACAAAGCAAGGCTGGTAGCTCGGGGGTTTACACAATGAGCAGGGATTGACTACAATGAGGTTTTTTCATCTGTGGTTCGACATACATCTATTAGGGTGATTCTCTCATTAACTACTTGTGAAGATTACGATTTGGAACAACTTGATGTGAAAATGGCGTTTTTGCATGGTAATCTTGAAAAAACCATTTATATGAGGCAGCCACCTGGTTTTGAAGAAGGAACGGGCAACAAGGTATGTTTGTTGAAGAAATCTCTTTATGGTCTTAAGCAGTCCCCAAGGCATTGGTACAAACGGTTTGATGTGTATATGATCATCAATGGGTTCATCCGCAGCAACTATGATAGTTGTGTTTACTTCAAGGAGTTTGCACCAGGCATGTACATATATATCTATTGTTGTATGTAGATGATATGTTGATTGCTAATAAAAGTATGTCTGAGATCGAATATTCTAAGGGACTCCTGCGTAAAGAGTTTGATATGAAGGAACTGGGTCCTGCTAGGAAGATACTTGGTATAGAGATTGTCAAGGATAGGGTTAGTCGAACCCTGAAGGTGTCTCGGTCGGGATACGTGCAAAAAATTCTGAATAACTACATAGTGGATAATGGCAAGTCGGTCTCTGTGCCATTGGGAGCACACTTCAAGGTTTCTTTGAAGGATTGTCCATCGAGTGACTGGGATGTGGAAAGAATGAGTAAGGTCCCATATGCGAATGTTGTAGGTAGTTTAATGTACTTGATGGTTTGCACTAGACCGGATATAGCGTACACTGTTAGCATTGTGAGTAGGTATTTGGTGAATCCAAGAAAAAACCACTGGGAGGCAGTGAAGTGGATTTTGAAATACTTAAAAGGCACTGCTTATGTAGGTCTAGTGTATGGTAGATATCAAGGGAAGCACGTAGATGTTGACGGTTTCGTGGAGGCAGATTATGCTAAAGACCCTGACAAGGGTAGGTCGATGACCGGGTACATGTTTATGGTACATGGTTGTGCTGTGAGTTGGAAAGCAACTTTGCAGCATGTTGTTGCATTATCTACTATAGAGGCGGAGTATATGGCGCTTACAGAAGCTATTAAGGAAAGCATTTGGCTTAAAGATCTACTAATCGAACTGGGAGTAAACCTAAGGTCAGTGGTTGTGAATTGTGATAATCAAGGTGCAATTCATCTCTCAAGAAATGCAATGTTTCATGAGTGGGCAAAGCATATCAACGTGAGGTATCACTTCATCAGGGAGATCATGGAATCTAAAGAGATTGAAGTGGCGAAGATTAACACGGAAGATAATGCAACTAAGGCATTTACAAAGGTGGTTCTAGGTCTGAAGTTCAAGTATTGCATGGAGATACTTGGTGTCGGGGCTAACTAGTCTTGTAACTAAGGTGGAAATTGTTAGTCTATATTAGTTTCCAAGATTAGTTAGTATTAGAATTAAGTCAATGTATGTTTAGTTTCCTTATGTAAGTTACTTGCCTTGCAAGGAAAGTAATATCTTTGTTAGGAATGTTTGTAGGCGGCTGAATGTATAGTCGGTTCCCCCTCACCTCTATAAATAGAGGTGGGGGTGAAGGTTTAAAACACACGCATTCTTCTTATTCTTTCCTTGTAACCGATTCGAGGTGTTAATACAATAATTGTTCGGTTCAACTTGTAGTTTCTTTTTGTCTTGCTTCTTCATACATCACGGGTTACGTTTGAAGGTCGCAGCTTGTGCTCGATACATACCGCGATCTAGCGTTCTGCGATCAAGCTTAGGGTTGTTGTCGTAATCGTATAACAGGTTGAACACCTACTAGGGTACTTTGAGTGCATTAAATTGCATACATACTTTGTTGTAGCTTCGGTTTCATGAGCTTAAACCTATGAACTTACCAACTTTATGTTGAAATTTTTAAGCATGTATTTCTCAGGTGCTTAACCCATTATGAAGTATTTGAAGTGCATTGGGTCTTCATTCATATAAGACTACATTTTCATGGACTTTTCATGCACTACTTTCCTCGTTGTATTTTTTTAAACCATGAATTTCATTTGATGCAAACTTGGGATAACTTGTTTTGAACTTATTTATTTCAATGAAACAACGAGGTTATCTTTTAAACGACTCATGTAGAGGTCGTTCCCTATTATCTTGTGCTTATGTATTATGAAGTAACGCCCCCGGTTACCTTTCTCCTGCCACCTATTTTAAGGGTGTTACAATAATGGGATTCATCCCAATCCATAAATAGATAATGTCTTAAATACCTTCTCGGTTGGAACCATATTAAGTGTATACATCACACGCAATTTTCCAACCTTTATAGATTTTGGAGGTAGAGGAATTATAGTTATCAGAAATCAAACAATATAAATATAGTTGGTTTTAACACATTAGACATACCATAATAATATGGTATTCTATGAGTATTGGGATTGTGAGACTACATCATAATTTATTAGATAACTTAATTCTCTTTAGGTCAAATACTTACCAATTGGGTCAAGCCAAATTGGATACAAAGTATTTTAAAACCATGTGCATGCTAAAACGTATATTTCTTTGAATAATTCAAGAACTCTATGTTCATATGTTTACAAGAAAATAGAACATGTCAAGTAAATGTTATAAGACTTTGAATAATTCAAGGACTTCATGTTTATGTCCTAACAACAAGACATAACAAGTTTACTACTTACTTTTTGTTATGAGTCATTGATTAATTTAAGGACTTTATAATTATGTCTTAACAAGCAAACATAATTATACTAACAAAAGTAATTATGAACGTATACTATTGAGTTCAATAGTAATTTCAAGTTAATTTCATACTTCATAATTATGATTATATAATTAATCATGATTATATTGATTAAAACATGTAGTCAATGTGTTGAAGTAGCTTTACATTATATCTTGATATTTAAATGTAATAGGGCAACAAACATCTTATGTGATTAAGTCTTAGTAGAATTATTAGCTTCCTTACCTTGCGGTCAAGAGAAACCAATAATCATATTGTTATATGTTGTTCCTTACACATACTTAAGATTTCTCCCACTTGTGTGCGGCATAACATTATTTAATGTAGACAAACAATACGACATGGGCTTGATTGTATAAACAATATGATAGTGTCATAGATATTACAATTAGATTTAGAACCATATCGTTTAATAATTAATTGTACACTGTTATTCTATAGAAAACATTTCGAGAAACAACATCAGAAAGGCAACATGTTGTCATATAAAATAAGATGCAGTGATCATCAAAACTATGGTTGTTCATATTGGGAAGTAATGGATTATTTCAAGACAGGCTAGAAATAATATGGGTAACTAATAAGAAAATAAATATTGTAGCTCCCACTGAATTAGACAACATTACATGAATGTCTTTTTAGTAGTAAAACATAAAGCTCCCACTAGGTTTGTCAACAATGTAAGTGTTACATCACTAGTAGAAAGCAAATAGCGAGTTGTTTATTTTCCTACTCTCTTAGAATGCCTACAAGTAGCAATGTACTTATGTATTGTACAGAGTATATGAAGTTCTACTTATGTAGATGAGGGACTAGCCATTCATGCATTCATTAACTTGAACATTTAGCATGCAATTTCTCCTTAATCGATCTGCATAGCCACAAGGGTGTTCAACACCTTAGGGAATAAAGTGAGTCCAAGAAAAATACCTAGAAGACATGCTAGTAATTTTCTTTACTCGTTGCGATTTATTGAGAATTCCTCGTAATTACATTTAAAACGCATCCATCATCTTGACAAGTGCAAGATGTCATTATTTTGGTAGTTATAGACAAAATGTTCTCTAGTTACACAAAATATTTGATCTTTCAAAGATTTTAGAACCGTAAAAGGTTAATGAAAAATTGAAAGTGAGTTTAAATATAATGAGAAAAATTCAATTGTAATCCTATCTTAGTTTTGTCATGCAAGGAGAAGAGATAGGAGTAAGTCTCTCTCTTTTTTACCAGGAAAGGAGACTAGGTTTGTCTTTTCAAGAAAAACAAACTTTCATTTACGAATTATGTTGCAATAACACAATTAATCAGAACATAAAAAGTTTAATTTTAGTATTTTCAATAATTAGTTCTTTTACAAATTAACTACCCATTGTTTTACATAAAGATATTAACTTATTAAAAGACTAAGATGAACTCCCACTTATTATAGAAGGTCTGACCAACTAGTAAACAAATGGGGCAAGAGGTAAGCGACGATCATTAATTGCATTGAAAATGCAACTCTTAGATTTATGAGACACATGACATTAGTAACACATATAGTAATGTCATGTGCATGTTTTGTCTCATCTTATGCCTCGGGTCCAAGGTCTGACCAAGCATACTCGATTAAGTCAACCAATATAAGAACTTGGATTAATTAACATAGGTCTGACCTATAGAGAAAAATTGCATTGGGCTGGAATTAACCTGAGGTCTGACCATAGAGAAAAAACCAATTGCATGTGTTCTTAGATTGGGCGGCATCGACTTAAATTACAAATAAGGTATCACATAAGTTTAATAAAACGTATGTCAAAAGGTGTACAAAGATGCATGCATGCATCTTTGTAACACAAGTTAAGAAAAACAAGTTTGTTAACTTTTATTTAGGTGCTCATTTACCGTGGGAAAAGACTAAAAAAAGACCAAACCCTATATCGTACTCTACATGTGTCAAAAGACACAAGTTCTTCGGATAATTACCACAATTGAGAAAATTAAAGGGCAGTCAAACCCTAGACCATTCACCAATATCATGTCCTTGCATGAACTCGCACCTATGCGTCATTGCGTCATGCCTTGCAAGCCATAATATAGTGGTGAATTTTGTCATTGGTAAAATTGCAAAACTTTTGTAATTTAAAGTTTGTATTAAACCAAATATTCTAGGAAACGCATCGCGGGTAGCTTCGAGTATATTTCAAGCCATAATATAGTGGTGAATTTTGACGTCTTTGCCAGAATATTGGTTCTATAAAATCTAATTTCGATAGTTTAATGTCCGTTTTAATTTGTCAAAAAACATGTTTTACAAATAACGTGTAACACATAACAAGTCACAAGGAATTAATATATGTATATTAACAGACAAAAATTAAATCAAGATTCAAGTAAGTGGGAAGTCTTGTAAGACCATAATTATTGGATGTAAGCCGAACCCAAGTTGACACACAAACTTTGCAAGCATCTTAATTTAATTAAAACAAGTTTTAATATAAGTATTAGTCCGTTTTAATTATTTCAAAAATCTTTTGCAAATAAATACAATTCACATGGAAACATATAAGCAAATAAAATAGACAGAAAAGAGGTAAAAGAAGAAGACAGACTCTATATAAAGCAGTAAATCAAATAATGCCCAAGTTCTCAATCCTCATTACAAGGAAGGAGTCTTCCCCAAAAAGAGAACCAAAAGACTCCCACTAGATTTTCGAGTTGGTGCCTAGTGAGCCACATACATCATATAATATGATTGTATGAGTCTTAAGGCCAGATACTAAATAATAAAAATAAATTAAAATTATATTCAATTAACAATTTAATAGATGATCTACCCTTTTTTAAGTTTTATTAACCTTTAATAATAATGAAGATCTATTTTTTTAATTAACTATATACATGACAAGAATGCATGTTATTGTCATGTTTTTCTAATAAAAAAATTAATTAAAATTATACGTAGCGGATCTAGCGTTTTTTATGGTGTGTAACCCATAACATCAAACGAGTTGGCTCGTGATGCCCCTGTTGGGATCTAGTTTGATATTAAAGATTAACACATAAATTAAATTGAACAAGTAATTTACTAACCTTTTGTTTATTGAATTAAATCAATAAACTGTTGGATTGTGTGAGTTGGATTAGCTCAAACACGACTAGAAGTGTGTTAGCCTATTGGGGGCACACGCGTAAAACATTTAGAGTACGTTAATACTTCACGATACGTTTCTAAGTAAACCATTTGGACATTAAATGATCAAGACAAGAATTCTATACATAATCTTTTAAGTGGCCGGCTATAAGAAGGCATTAAAAGATTCTTGGAATGAGTCTAGGTTCATTGGATGTAGAGATAAGGAGAAAGGATATTGTTGATAAGGTTTAAGGTGTTTTGATAAGGCCTAAACTCTAAGTTTTAGTCTTATCATGAGTTTGGGCTTGGAGGCTATTTAAAGACCTCACCCCATACTCATTTGTTCGTTCCAATAGATTACAACACACACAAAAACCTGTCATTCTTTTCCTTACACACAAAACCAGCCGAATACCTCAAAACCCAATTAGGGTTCTAAGTAATTCGGTTCTGCCATTTTCGGTAGACACTTTTAGGGCCTTTCAAAGTTGTGATTCGGTCAAAGGGCTGTTCCAGAAGTTGTTATTCATTGGTTTATAGGTTGTCAAGGAGTGACAATCATTGGATTCGATTGGGGTTTTGTTTTTGGTCAAATTCGGTGATTATGTCCTAATTCGGTTAGAACCGAATTTGGTAAAACCCTAAGTATCTTTTCTGATTTTTAGTTCTAAATTCAAGAGTGGTTTTTGGGACATTATTCAGAGGTGTTTTATATACAAGGGTTGTATTGGGTTATACGTGAAGTAGGACTAGCATCCGGGCGTGCTTGTTTGTGTGAGCACTCGTAGAGGTGACCACTTAGTCACTTGTTTCATAACCATTTGCTGTTGACTTCAAGGGTTAGTATTCCATTTACTTTTCATGTCCCTTGTTAGATTTAATGTATGTTAATTATATATGCTAAACTAGATCAATATCCGCTGCGTACTCGTAAGAGTTAATTGGTTAAGTTAATTGGTTAACTTGATTGTTAAATTCCAACAAAACTCAAATAAATAGAGATCCGTTAGTTTCATGCAAATTGTTTATTTATATTTTTTTACTAACCATGGTTTCCGACACATTGCCTGAAATTGTTTATTTCTAACATACAAAGAAATAAGTTGTTGTAATAACAAAACCATAATGATGGAACACGATGCAATTAAGAGATCGATATGACTGTAGCAAAAAATGCAACAACTTTAGTCATCAAGAACATTAATTAAGAAGAAATACCAATTAATCAAGAAGTACATTCATATAACTATTATATACAAGAAGCATGAATCCACACACTTTCTATAACATACGGTATGAAAACCGTAGATAACACAATATGAATGAATGCGAGATAGAGTGATCACCAATCAACAACAAAAAAACAACAAGATTGATTACCAGAACAACCCGAAGATGAATGAAAATTTTGTGAAAGTTTGTTATGGTTGAATTGTAACATATTATATCATATTTAGTGAAAGTTTGTTAGTGAAAGTCTGTTTAGGACTAACTTCGAAGTTCTCGCTAGTTCTTGTGGGCGTAAGTCTCGATATATGCTTTCAACTTGCTATCTTCGTGATGGCTCTAAGCACCCTTTTAGTTCATTTTTGTCAAAATAAGGTGCCCTCACCATCTTAATTTTTTTGTTTGTGTCAAATCGTAGTTATAGCAAAATATTTCAGAAACTATTTGATAATAATAGTCTCATAATCATAATAGCATAGTTGCAACTTGATGGGTTCGGAAAGAATGAATTGGGTGTGAGTCTGAAAGCGAGTTTAGTCTCAAGAAACGGCATAAGATACTTACTGACTACAATATAACTTGAGTGGGTCAACGATCTTGCTGAGTTTAAAGCCTAAAGTTGCTGAATAGCAGCTTATTGGGCTCAATACATCCACCAGGGATCACTTTCGAAACATTTAGAATATTGTGGCCATGTAATGGGTCAGACAGTTAAGGATACATCTGCCACTTATTTTATGCATTAAAGATACGTTGGATAACTTTCAACCCGTTTGACCCATTTACTTATTACCTCAAGTTTATGATCTTACCCATTTGACCCTTCAGATATTAAAACTCAAATTGACCCATTTAATGATTGTCTATATGTATGACTAGTGTTTGGACTCAAAAGTTTAATCTAAGAAGTGACCATCTATCAAGGTTGCTTGCTTTAACCTGTAGTCAGATGTTGGCAATAATAATTGCTGGTTTTCTATTTAAAAGAAAAAGATATGCAAATTTTTTAAAATTGTTTAACTTGTACATTTACATAAAACTGATGAGGTATCATTGACTATAGTCATTGTATTATTAACACAGAAAGTTAATCAAAGACATACAACTGCTTATTTGACTGAAAAACTCTTTGAAAATATTTTTATCTTGCGTCTCCAAAATGATAAGAAAAAAACAATACATCAGAGTAGAGAGGGAAACGGGACAAGTTGTTTGGGATTGATTTGGTATAAGTTTCAAATAAGTCGAGATTTTTCGAGCTTGAGCTTCATACCCAAAGCTCGTGATGCTAACAACCATAAGAATATATGCGTTGTAAATACATGTTAGAAAATATATGCAAAATGACCTTTTGCAAACTTTGGACACAATTTAGCATATGTATATGTTATATATATTAGTATTGGTTTCTAATTTTGCGTTCTCCTTTAAGAGATCTTGGCAACGAGCTATAAAGTGTCCAAAATGAAGTTTATTTGAACGAAATATCATGTATCAAAGTGAAACACTCAATGCATAAAATTGAAAATGGAAGCTATCTTACATCGCTTTGTGAAGGGAATTTTAATGTGCATACATGCAAGTTCTTGTATCACCCATTAAAATGTTTTTTATTATGTGATTCCAAGCAAGTTTGTGAATTTATGCGAGCCGAACATGAACACAACTTCAAAAATGTGAGCTGTCTCATAAACAGGTGGAACAAATTCAGCATTTTCCAAATGGTTTAACTCCAAGCGAAAGCTTAGCTTGTTTAAAATCAAATCAAATTCAAGTATTTAACCAATCAAACTCGAATAGCTCGTGAGTAGTCTCGTATAATTTACACCTTTACTAGATAGATCAAATTCCTTGTTTTCCTACTGGTTAGACCAAATGAAAGCTAAATTGCCTTATGTTGAAAAACAGCTACTCTCAAAGTACAAGCATATGGATTGAAGACGACGTCACCCATCATCCAATTAGTGTAGTAGTTTGTATTTGCCAGTGATATATTTAAAAGTACATACTTTGTTAATAACTTTTTTTAATTACTATGGTCATCTAAAAACCTCAATTAGAAAAAGACTAGAATTGCCTAAAGGGCTGACAGACAGCTTAAAGATCAGATAAGGTTACCATAAGCATACCAGTTGACAACAAGGTACTCATTTAACATAAAATTAAATATATTTTACATTCAAATATCTTAATAGGTTTTAGAATCCCCACAAGTTATATAATTTTTGGCGGGAGCAGTTGATGAATCTGTTGTAGGGTTCGGAGTTTCTTCACTTGACGGACCAAGATCGATGCGGAGCTTAAGAACAGATCCTTCTTCCGAGAGTAGAGCAAGTAGATCTCCAGCTTCAGTATTGGTACCTATTAATTAACCAACAGAATAGCGCCATAAGATAGACGTAATTATAGCCTATTTACTTCTTGAATAAGTTGACTTGAGCTTTCATATATATATATAACCTTATCTGATAGTAGTCAGATTGGGTTGGAATATACTCTCAAAACGAACAATTTAGGACACAAATTGATCAAACAAAAAAGTAATCAAGGAATATAAATGATCATCAAGATCAAAGTAATGGATAAACATAAAAAGACCGCATTCGACCAAATTATTCAAACATGCATGGTTTTCTAGTGAACATATTGATGAATTATTTAGAACATCTTTGACGAATATAAACTTGTGTATTCAGGTACAGTTGAAGGACTATGGATATATCTTGGTGATAAATCCGAATAAGACATATAAAGCTTACCAAGTAACAAGTTTGATCATTTGTGAAATTCTCTTGCCATAAATCTTACACAAGATAGGATATTTGAGATTTTGTGACAGCAGGGCTAAACTGATATGACGATCTCAACGGGGCGTAGCATGAGCAAAACATTCAGTCCTACCACCGAACTAACTAACTATGCAACTATGTATATGTAATTGGGAAGTGTACCTATAGATTCTAGCAACTTCTGTAGTATTGATAGCTAATAACCAAGGCTTGTATGGCAAATATTGATTTTAACAGTAATTACCTGAAGAAGAAGCAGCAGCATCATAAGTTGTTACCGCTGACGAATCTTGGTTCACTTTTACTTCTTCATCTTCTTCATAATCACTTTCACACGAGTCAGTCTCTATCGACGGGGAATCTATGAAGGTTAAACATACATTAATTTAATCCAATAATGCCATGACAATAAGTAAGACAAACAAACTATTGTACCTGGAGGGTTGTAACCTTTTCTTTCAATAATAACAGACCGCCCTGAAGCGTAAGGAAAAAAAAAGTTAGTAACAAGAATAATAATCTAAACATTGATTGATTGAGGATTACCTTTTTAATGTTAATGAATAAAATTCCATATCGACTAAATAAATATTTTGCAATACCTGATAGCAATTCCATGTCGATAATTCTTCGACCAGTTTGCATTTGGGCGAGATTTATTAGTAACTGTATATATAATAAATTACTGTTTCAATTAACCGCTACGTAAAAATCACTTTATTCTTTTTCTTACCCCTTAGTTTAGGGTAAATATATATATATTCAAGATCCAAGTCTTTAATGCATGGTGTA